>CAJVRI010000028.1:0-27874 GCA_911649635.1 Poeciliopsis gracilis | reverse complement strand
GTCTACATGCTCCACTGCTTCACCAGCAGGAGGAGGAAAAAAAGTTATCAAGACCTTCTTGGGAGAAAATGTTTTTTTCATGTCTTTGGAGAAGTTCATGAAGAAAGTCATGGAGAAATCCCTCAGCAGTGAAAACGGCCACCTGGACCTGTTTGTCCGCTTCCTTCATGGTCTCACTGTGGAGTCCAACCAGAGACTCTTAGAAGATCTGCTGGGTCAGACAGAGACCAGTCCAGAAACCATCCAGAGAATCATCACCAACCTGAAGAAGATGAACTCTGATAGATTCTCTCCTGCCAGAAGCATCAACATCTTCTACTGTCTGGTGGAGATGAACAACGTCTCATTTTATCAGGAGATCCAACGGCTGCTGGATTCAGGGCAGCAGCTCTCAGAGACTGACTGTTCAGCTCTGGCCTTCATACTGCAGATGTCAGAGGTTCTGGATGAGTTGGACCTGGAGAAGTACAACACATCAGAATCAGGACGATGGAGACTGGTTCCAGCTGTGAGGAACTGCAGAAAGGCTCGGTGAGTCCAGATGTTTTCATTGTGATGCTGATTCAGCTCTATTGTCCTCCTGTTTCTTCTTCTGTCTTCAAGTTGATTCTGGATGTTTTTGCTCTTTATCTGCTTCCTTCATCCTCTGGATTATTTCAGCCAATCAAACATCTAAACATTCAGCTCATCCAGGACAGATGCAGCTTCTGGTTTTTACACATTTTGATCATTTTAAAAATATTTAACTTTTTATCAGTTTTCAGGTTGAAATGAATAGAAAACCCTGAACTCTAGAAAATCTATTTTCTCTAAGATCCAATCAGCCAGAGAGACTTTTAAACTTTAACCTCTTCACTCATTGAGCTGCTGCTCCATCATTCATGTTTTAGGATCTTTGACTGTTTTTATAAAATTATTGTTTTGGTTTAATTAAAATGTTGACCATTAAAATAAATCATTGCATTAATTATAAACTATGTGAACAGTGTTGATCTTCATCATCCTCTCCTCTTCCTCCTCCCTCCAGTTTCCTCTGAGTTTGTAAATGAGACCAAAATGTGGTTTTTGTTGTCTGGGTCCAGAAAAAGTCCTAGTTTCTGTCAGATCCTCCCAAAGCTCTGAGAATCTGCTTCCAGAGCTGGAACCATTTTCCTCATCAACTCTTCATCTGCAGCCTTTGTTGAAGCTGTTAGCTGTCCTCCATGAAGACCTGCAGAGACATGAGCTTCAACTCTGTAGACATCCAGCCTCTTCTAGTGACTGGAGAACTTTCACTGCTTCACCATGAAATGCTGCTGGACCCAAACGCTCCGTCTCCTCCAGGGGTTTTTGCTCTTCAGCTCTTTAGGAGTTTAGCAACAATTTCTCCTGACATCCCAAACCTTTGTTCCTCTGAGACAATGGACAGACCACTGCAGAGACATGTGTCCCTCTTCCAACCAGTTTGTCCCAGTTCCTCTCAGATCGACAGTCTGAGAGGACGGTTCAGACCCGAAGGAGCAGCAGGACCGGTTCTGCTGCTGCTCTGCAGGACGACCAGAACAAGCTGAAGCTTTTAGCTGCAGCAGGTTGGCGACTGTCCACTTTCTACTTTGTTAAAGCATCAAATCCAGCAGATGAACGGAGACAGAACTGGAGCATCATGTGTTTGTTCTGCTCCCAGTTTCCTCTGTGGCAGCATTTAATAACCTGCTGCTGGGAAACATGTTTCTATAGAAACTATTACTATTATTAATGATGATGATGATTCTAGATGCTGCAGCAGATATTGGCTAAACAAACCCAGAGATGCCAGAGGTCCACAGCAGCTGGACTTCCTGTTCTGCTCACTTCATTTATAACTCACTTCCTGCTTGGTGGAAGATCTCAAGGAGCCAAACGGTCTAGTCCAAGTCAGAGCTGTGAGCAGTTCCTCCTCCTCTCCATCGTCTCCAGTAGTTTCCTTCATTCAGCTCAGTCAGCCTCTTCATCAGCTGCTGCAGGAAACTGAACTTTCCTTCACTGATGATAGAAGATCTTCAACATCTGACTGCAGCTGAAGGTCTGAGGACATGAAGCCTGGACCAGAACCAGAACCAGAACCTGGACTTTAACCAGGAACTGCACACATTCTCTGTGGGGTCAAACTCAGTAGATTGAAGATCAGATATTGATCAGATGATGACATCACTGTTATCATATTTTTAGTCTGTTTATGATCCAGATTGATTTCATTACAACTGAATTTATTTCTTCTCTAATCACAGACTTGGTGGCTGTTTCGCTCCGAAAGGCTGAATGTGAAGTTTTGGCCTCGGCTCTGAAGTCCAACCCAGATCTGACTGAACTGGAAATCAGTGAGATCTTCATAGAAAAAGCTGGAGACTCTGTTATGAAGCATCTGGTTGAGATCCTGGAGAATTCAGTCAGTAAAGTGAAGAAATCTGAGGGTTTGTTTCCTCTATTTATACAATAAAATCATTTATTGATACTTTAATCAATAGTTAATCAATTTAATGTTAATATATATTATTTTAAAACAACCTGTTTAATCATCAGAATAAAATCATTTCACCTTATTAATTATTTTCTTATTTCAGACTTTGAGATTATTGAACTTTGTTTTTCAGTTTTTCTCTTTAAAATGTTTTTGATGAACAAAATGAGTAAAATAATTGAAATGCTGTGAATTAATGATGGAGATGTTTCAGTTTGGTTTGGTAAAGATTCACATTGTTTTATTTCTGATTCTCATCTTTACATCAGAATGAAATGTTGATCCTCCAGTCGAGCCACAAACACTGACGAGTTCAAATCCTCATGAATGAACATCTAAGAATCGACTGATTGTAGAAAAGCAAATCTAGATGCAATGAATGAAAGTGAGGTTTGCAGCAGCAGCAGGTTCCTCAGCTTTGTCCTGAGGCTGTGGTTCTGTTGGGCCGGGTCAGAGAGGAACCGTCCTCTTCAGTCTGACGGCTGTCAGTCGGTTGGAGCCTCGTCTCCGTGACGACGCTTCATCAGGTCACGTCTCCTGAGGAAATAATGGCCTCCATTGGCTTTCAGCAGCTTTAATAGGAACCAAAGGCCATTAATGAAGAAACTGACTGGTTCTGATCCAGTTACCAAGTCGGGTCTGATGATCAGGAACCAGCAGAAATAGCTCAACTCATCCAGACTGATAGAAAACTTTGAGTTTCTTTGTGGATCAAATGTTCTGGTTCTGCTGGTTTGGACTCTTTAAACCAGTTTGACTGGATCAGATGTTAGAATCAGTTCATCTTGTTTCTTTTACATTCAGGGAAATTAATTTTCTACATTTTGATTCTTTATTTGTTCATATTTCAGTTTTAACTGCATCCTGTTGGTTCACATCTTTTATTCTTTATTCAGATTGTTTTCACTGCATTTATCAGAGACCAGCTGGACGTCTCTGTTCTCAGCTCTGAAGTCCAACCCGACCCGTCTGACAGAACTGGACCTGATCAGAACCAACCTGGGAAGGTTCTGGACTGAAGGAGTCTCTGTGGTTTTCTACAGACTGAAGGCTGCAGACTGGAGACATTGAGGTATTTTAATGATATAATTATTGATATTTCTGTGAATAATTCTATATAATTGATCATCAATCAAAGTTCATTTCTTCTGATCTAATCAATATTTTCTGAGTTTGTTCCTGGATCCAGAGTTTAATTTAGTTTCTCTGTGTAACTGAGTTGGACCTGCTGATCTGAGGTCAGAACAGGACAGCATTCGGACCCCCAGTGTGTAGAAATCCCCCCTCATGTCCAGCAGGTCAAAGGTCAACATGAAATGTCCCTTTATTGAAGATCCATAAATCCCACATTAGTTTTAAATCTTGTGCTATTAGTTGATGATGATCCAGTCCAGGTTTAAAGAGTCCAGGTGTTGCAGTGTTTTAACTAGAGTAGATTAAAGATGCTGATCGTCAATAATTAGGTGGAATGGCCCTTTATCCACTTCCTGAATCAGAAGCTTCAATCAGAAACCAACTTCAGCTCGGTCTGAATCAATCCAGACCACTGAGTTTTTCTCTGAGCTCAACAGGCTGCAGGTTCTTCAGGACATGAGTTTCTGCTCCCAGAACCAGAACCAGCAAAGATGCAGCACATGGATCTGCAGCAGGTTGTTAGGAGAGGTTCTCCACAAGCTCAGACTAAAGGTTCACAGTCTGACAGAGACGGACAGAGAAAGTGGACTCACTGGATGAAACGGTTCCTAGAACCAGGGAAGCTTTCTGGGGACTTGACTGCTGCTCATATGGAGCTGCAGCACATGCAGCAGTTTGATGCTGCAGCACATGCAGCAGTTTGATGCTGCAGGAAGCAAAACAAAATGGAAGCAAGTGATGAGTTTCCATGTTAGTGTCGATTCCACTAATGGAGCAAATGAAAGTCAGTCGTCCTAAAAGCAGTGAGAGCAGCTTCCAGAGGAAAACCTGAGTTTGTTCTGACAGTCAGACTCTATCAGGATGACCACAGTCTTCTGGCAGAGATCCTGGACATGAAGAGACATAAATAATATCAAGATGATTCATTAACAGCCTGCAGGAAATACTGACTTTGTTACAGTCATTTTGTTCAAACATCCTGATTCAGCTCTTATTTTGTAGGACAGGAAGTGAGGTCTTACCTTTGTAATGCTTTGTATGCAACAAGCTGCAGCAGTTCACTGAAATCATTCTCATGTGTTTTACTGGAAAATCGATTTAAAATGATTCATCTTCACTATCAGGTTGTTCCTTTATGATAATGTTCCCATTTCTGCAGCGTCTCTGATGAACGATTCAGAACTGGAACTAAATGACCCTCAATGACCTCACAGAGAAAAGATCAATATTTTCTAGTTGATGGTTCAGAAACTGAATCAGCACAAAATGAGAAAATGATCAACTTTCAGAATGTGATGATATTATAAAAGGATTGAAATCAACCCGTTTCCATCTGTCATACTGAGCAATGAGCTGCAGTTAAAATACAAGCAGCAAGAAAAACATCATTAATAATTAATGAAGAAAAAACTGGAGCCATAAAATATCAGCAGATCAATGATGGACAGAGCAGTCGGCTGATCCAGAGCCTGGAAGGAAACATGGAGAGAAAAAACATCCACTGAGTTTAAGATCCTCAGAAACTTGGAGAGAAACTTTGAGTTTCTTTGTGGATCAAATGTTCTGGTTCTGCTGGTTTGGACTCTTTAAACCAGTTTGACTGGATCAGATGTTAGAATCAGTTCATCTTGTTTCTTTTACATTCAGGGAAATTAATTTTCTACATTTTGATTCTTTATTTGTTCATATTTCAGTTTTAACTGCATCCTGTTGGTTCACATCTTTTATTCTTTATTCAGATTGAGGAGTTGCAGGTTTATCAGAGACCAGCTGGACGTCTCTGTTCTCAGCTCTGAAGTCCAACCCGACCCGTCTGACAGAACTGGACCTGACAGAACCAACCTGGAAGGTTCTGGACTGAAGGAGTTCTGTGGTTTTCTACAGACTGAAGGCTGCAGACTGGAGACATTGAGGTATTTTAATGATATAATTATTGATATTTCTGTGAATAATTCTATATAATTGATCATCAATCAAAGTTCATTTCTTCTGATCTAATCAATATTTTCTGAGTTTGTTCCTGGATCCAGAGTTTAATTTAGTTTCTCTGTGTAACTGAGTTGGACCTGCTGATCTGAGGTCAGAACAGGACAGCATTCGGACCCCAGTGTGTAGAAATCCCCCTCATGTCCAGCAGGTCAAAGGTCAACATGAAATGTCCCTTTATTGAAGATCCATAAATCCCACATTAGTTTTAAATCTTGTGCTATTAGTTGATGATGATCCAGTCCAGGTTTAAAGAGTCCAGGTGTTGCAGTGTTTTAACTAGAGTAGATTAAAGATGCTGATGGTCAATAATTAGGTGGAATGGCCCTTTATCCACTTCCTGAATCAGAAGCTTCAATCAGAAACCAACTTCAGCTCGGTCTGAATCAATCCAGACCACTGAGTTTTTCTCTGAGCTCAACAGGCTGCAGGTTCTTCAGGACATGAGTTTCTGCTCCCAGAACCAGAACCAGCAAAGATGCAGCACATGGATCTGCAGCAGGTTGTTAGGAGAGGTTCTCCACAAGCTCAGACTAAAGGTTCACAGTCTGACAGAGACGGACAGAGAAAGTGGACTCACTGGATGAAACGGTTCCTAGAACCAGGGAAGCTTTCTGGGGACTTGACTGCTGCTCATATGGAGCTGCAGCACATGCAGCAGTTTGATGCTGCAGCACATGCATAGCACATGCAGCAGTTTGATGCTGCAGGAAGCAAAACAAAATGGAAGCAAGTGATGAGTTTCCATGTTAGTGTCGATTCCACTAATGGAGCAAATGAAAGTCAGTCGTCCTAAAAGCAGTGAGAGCAGCTTCCAGAGGAAAACCTGAGTTTGTTCTGACAGTCAGACTCTATCAGGATGACCACAGTCTTCTGGCAGAGATCCTGGACATTAAGAGACAGAAATAATATCAAGATGATTCATTAACAGCCTGCAGGAAATACTGACTTTGTTACAGTCATTTTGTTCAAACATCCTGATTCAGCTCTTATTTTGTAGGACAGGAAGTGAGGTCTTACCTTTGTAATGCTTTGTATGCAACAAGCTGCAGCAGTTCACTGAAATCATTCTCATGTGTTTTACTGGAAAATAGATTAAAAATGATTCATCTTCACTATCTTTCATTCTTTATTCAGATTGTGTCTCTGCAGTTTATCAGAGACCAGCTGGACGTCTCTGTTCTCAGCTCTGAAGTCCAACCCGACCCGTCTGACAGAACTGGACCTGTACAGAACCAACCTGGGAGATTCTGGACTGAAGGATCTCTGTGGTTTTCTACAGACTGAAGGCTGCAGACTGGAGACATTGAGGTATTTTAATGATATAATTATTGATATTTCTGTGAATAATTCTATATAATTGATCATCAATCAAAGTTCATTTCTTCTGATCTAATCAATATTTTCTGAGTTTGTTCCTGGATCCAGAGTTTAATTTAGTTTCTCTGTGTAACTGAGTTGGACCTGCTGATCTGAGGTCAGAACAGGACAGCATTCGGACCCCAGTGTGTAGAAATCCCCCTCATGTCCAGCAGGTCAAAGGTCAACATGAAATGTCCCTTTATTGAAGATCCATAAATCCCACATTAGTTTTAAATCTTGTGCTATTAGTTGATGATGATCCAGTCCAGGTTTAAAGAGTCCAGGTGTTGCAGTGTTTTAACTAGAGTAGATTAAAGATGCTGATCGTCAATAATTAGGTGGAATGGCCCTTTATCCACTTCCTGAATCAGAAGCTTCAATCAGAAACCAACTTCAGCTCGGTCTGAATCAATCCAGACCACTGAGTTTTTTCTCTGAGCTCAACAGGCTGCAGGTTCTTCAGGACATGAGTTTCTGCTCCCAGAACCAGAACCAGCAAAGATGCAGCACATGGATCTGCAGCAGGTTGTTAGGAGAGGTTCTCCACAAGCTCAGACTAAAGGTTCACAGTCTGACAGAGACGGACAGAGAAAGTGGACTCACTGGATGAAACGGTTCCTAGAACCAGGGAAGCTTTCTGGGGACTTGACTGCTGCTCATATGGAGCTGCAGCACATGCAGCAGTTTGATGCTGCAGCACATGCAGCAGTTTGATGCTGCAGCACATGCAGCAGTTTGATGCTGCAGCACATGCAGCAGTTTGATGCTGCAGGAAGCAAAACAAAATGGCAGCAAGTGATGAGTTTCCATGTTAGTGTCGATTCCACTAATGGAGCAAATGAAAGTCAGTCGTCCTAAAAGCAGTGAGAGCAGCTTCCAGAGGAAAACCTGAGTTTGTTCTGACAGTCAGACTCTATCAGGATGACCACAGTCTTCTGGCAGAGATCCTGGACATGAAGAGACAGAAATAATATCAAGATGATTCATTAACAGCCTGCAGGAAATACTGACTTTGTTACAGTCATTTTGTTCAAACATCCTGATTCAGCTCTTATTTTGTAGGACAGGAAGTGAGGTCTTACCTTTGTAATGCTTTGTATGCAACAAGCTGCAGCAGTTCACTGAAATCATTCTCATGTGTTTTACTGGAAAATCGATTTAAAATGATTCATCTTCACTATCAGGTTGTTCCTTTATGATAATGTTCCCATTTCTGCAGCGTCTCTGATGAACGATTCAGAACTGGAACTAAATGACCCTCAATGACCTCACAGAGAAAAGATCAATATTTTCTAGTTGATGGTTCAGAAACTGAATCAGCACAAAATGAGAAAATGATCAACTTTCAGAATGTGATGATATGATAAAAGGATTGAAATCAACCCGTTTCCATCTGTCATACTGAGCAATGAGCTGCAGTTAAAATACAAGCAGCAAGAAAAAACATCATTAATAATTAATGAAGAAAAACTGGAGCCATAAAATATCAGCAGATCAATGATGGACAGAGCAGTCGGCTGATCCAGAGCCTGGAAGGAAACATGGAGAGAAAAACATCCACTGAGTTTAAGATCCTCAGAAACTTGGAGAGAAACTTTGAGTTTCTTTGTGGATCAAATGTTCTGGTTCTGCTGGTTTGGACTCTTTAAACCAGTTTGACTGGATCAGATGTTAGAATCAGTTCATCTTGTTTCTTTTACATTCAGGGAAATTAATTTTCTACATTTTGATTCTTTATTTGTTCATATTTCAGTTTTAACTGCATCCTGTTGGTTCACATCTTTTATTCTTTTTCTTATTTCTGGATTAACTGCAGTTTATCAGAGACCAGCTGGACGTCTCTGTTCTCAGCTCTGAAGTCCAACCCGACCCGTCTGACAGAACTGGACCTGAGCAGAACCAACCTGGAAGATTCTGGACTGAAGGATCTCTGTGGTTTTCTACAGACTGAAGGCTGCAGACTGGAGACATTGAGGTATTTTAATGATATAATTATTGATATTTCTGTGAATAATTCTATATAATTGATCATCAATCAAAGTTCATTTCTTCTGATCTAATCAATATTTTCTGAGTTTGTTCCTGGATCCAGAGTTTAATTTAGTTTCTCTGTGTAACTGAGTTGGACCTGCTGATCTGAGGTCAGAACAGGACAGCATTCGGACCCCAGTGTGTAGAAATCCCCCTCATGTCCAGCAGGTCAAAGGTCATCCAGTCTAGAAAAGTGAATTCCTGGAATCTGACAGGAACAAATCAATAATCAATGATTGATGCTTCAACACTTTGATCAGAACCTGGAATGATTTTACTGACTAAAATCCTCCAACACATCATGACCCAGTACCAGGTTCTGGTTCTGGTTCTGGTTCTGAAGTCAGCAGGTCTTTATTGGAGCAGCAGCTTGTTGGCATTAATATTCATGAGAATCTTGAACTGGTTCTGTTGGACTGGTTAACCTGCATCCTGCTGGTTCACATCTTTTATTCTTTATTCAGGTTGAATAACTGCAGTTTGTCAAAGATCAGCTGTGATTATTTGGCCTCAACTCTGAAGTCCAAACCGACCCGACTGACACATCTGTACCTGCAAGGAAACAACCTGAAGGAATCAGATGTTCAGCAGCTGAAGGATCTTGTAGAGACTTTAAAGTAAGTAAATGTTTGTAGTGAGTCCAGCTGCTGTCAGCATATTGAACTAAACCCAGTCAGCATCAAAGCAAAGATCCAGTGTTCCCAGTAAAGCTGCAGCTTCTCAGTGGGAGGAGAATGGTTCAGGCTTCCTGATTGGACACAGAGACAGCAATCAGCCAATCAGAGGAGCAGCAGCTTGCTGTGTTGTTGCTGTGTCCATGTCTCCAGGACGTCCAGCTGGACTCCAGCGTCCAGCCGTCCAACATGTCTAGAGACAGTGGTCCTCATTCATCAAACTGTGGCAGCAGCAGATCTGATCTCAGACCTGCTTGTTCTCTCAGTTCAACAGGAAACAACTGATCAGGTTCATCTTGGTCACAGTTCTGAGATCAGTCTGACTGCAGCCTGGAAACCATCTAGTGGATGTGCTGCGTCACTGACTGCTGCTGGAGAGGCTGGAAACACTCACTGATCTGCTCTCTGCTTCCTTCTTCTCTCTGCAGGTGGGAGACAGACTGATGATCTCTGTAAAGTAGAGAACGTCTCTGTGTCCTGCTGATCCTCAAAGGTTGAAGCTGCAGCAGTTTGAGTCTAAAGAGACTCTGAATCATGATGATGACCTCTGACCTCTTTTCTATTTCAAATATTTTCCAGACGTCGATGGAAATGTTGAAGATTTTCAGTTTTATTTTTCATCTGATCTGTTTGATGATTTGCAGGAACAAAAGAGAGAAAAATTCTCTGAGTTCAAGTTAGAAAAGTTGAATTGAGCAGAAACATGAAGCATAAATTTCATTTAAAAGCTTTAAAGAGCTTGTTAATGGGCCAAAATGTCATGTTATTCTGTTGAGGTGAAATAAGACGTGATAGCAGCTCTATAGATTCAGAGCCAAACACTAAAACTTCCTCTGGATCTGTGGCATTAAATCCACTTGAGATCCAGACGTCCTACCAGATCCTGCAGAGAAAAGAAACAATATTTGAACGTGGATCATTCGGACTCGGCTGCTTGGACGTGTGTTTGGATTTGAAAGTTTTGTTGTTAAGCAGAAAGTTGATGAAGTTCACAGTGAAGACGACTTCAGTCCACCTGAAACCTGGTTTCACTCAAACCGTCTTTATTCACTTTAAGTTTCTGATGCAACAAGAAGGAAGAAAAGGTCAAAGGTGAAACAGAGATCAGCTCCATGTTGCTCACAGATGTGATGGGATCAGTTTGCACAGCTGTTGTTCAAGAAGAACAGTTTTATTTTCCAGCTTTTGTTGATGGATGCAAATTTGCATCAGAAGATGAGATAATAACTTTCTGTGGTTTATTTATGTGGATTTAAAGTCGAACAAGTTTAAAGAAAAACTAGAGGAGAAACCTGAGCCAGCGTTCAGACAGACCAAACACTGAGAGGAACCAGAGTTGCATCGTCAAAGTGACGAAATCATCTGAATGTTGTGACTCGTTTCCCATCAAATCCCTGACAGGAGAAGCAAAACCTCACGTCTCCAACATGAAGCTGGAACAGGATGCAGAACTTCCACCGAGCGTCACGTCACTCAGCAGATCAGGAGCCTCGCTCTTCACCTCAACACCACCTCAAACCTGGGACAAGGGGTTAAAGGTCATCTCCTGCACCGAATGCAACATTTCACTTCTTATGAGAGCGCGTCTCAGTTTAGAGGCCAAAACCAGCAAGAAGCTTCAGAGTTTTCCTGCAACGTAGCTCTGGTCTATTGGCTTCAGTGGTTTTTACTGAAGATGTGTTCAGGTCAGCAGGAAAATCCAGCGCTGATACAGACGGGACGAGCGACTTCACCTCTCATGACATCACATCATCACATATCAGGACTTTCTCCATCGGTCATCCTGCCGTCTTTCTGGATTTATTCATTATTTACTCATCAATGGAAATTGATCAACCAGATGTTTATCTTTGTTTTAATTTTCACTGTCATGAAGTCAGATCAAGTTTATTTAAAGTTTCATTATGTCGTTAAATAAGAGTCACTGCAGGATTTTATTCTGTCTGATCAAATAAAACGTCTTGTAAAGAGTTTAAGACAGCAGCTTTATTTTATGATTTAAAATAGTTTTTATTACATATATAACTCCAAACAGTGAATTAAAATGTGTCAATATTATTGGAGTTAGTAAACTGTCAATATGATTCAGGAAGACTTCCTCTGTTAGCTTTAATTTGAAATAATACATTTCACTTCTGTTGTTTTTCTGTCTGAAACAATAAACTGTTATTCAAGAGCAGCAAATTAAATTTTACTCATTTCAAACTGAAATGATTATCAGTTCATAAAAGTATTTAAATAACATTAACGCAGCCCCATCTCTGACCCGGTTTCATCTCTGACCTGGTTCCCTCTCTGACCCGGTTCCATCTCTGACCCGGTTCCCTCTCTGACCCGGTTCCATCTCTGACCCGGTTCCCTCTCTGACCCGGTTCCATCTCTGACCCGGTTCCCTCTCTGACCCGTTTCAATCTCTGACCCGGTTCCCTCTCTGACTCTCTTGTCTTCATGAAATCAGTTCCTTCATTCAGAGACTCAAACTGAAATGTTTTTTAGTGAAGAAGAAGCTTCATCTGGTTCTGATGTTGAAGCTGCAGCTTAAATCCGTCTCAGGATTCGGATCAGAATCCAGTTTGTATCACCGATCAGCATCGTTGGAATAACAGTTGAATTATGAGACAAGAGTTTCTGATGATTTATTAAATAATGTGACTTTTACACTAAAAGGTGTGGAAAGAAGAATTCAGTCAAACTTTTGCTGTTCTGCCAACAAAGTTTATTTATTGAGTCATTTGTGCCAAAGCAGCTTTCAAAATGGCCGCCCTTACATCCTGCAGTCCATCAATAAACCAGTGAAGCCCCGCCTCTCAATTTGCCCGGCCAATCAAAGTGCAGCTGGTTCTATAAAAGAGCTGAGTTTGAGGCGGCCTCTTCTTTAGCAGAATCCCAAGATGGCTGCCGCAAAGGACACACCTCAAGGTAACAAACATTTCACAGACAAAGTCTCATTTATACGCTAGAATTCAACATGTTTAAGAAAAACTGACTCCTTCCTAACAGAGACATGAAGTAACACAACAATGACCTGATTTCTGGAGCTTCGGCTCAAAACTCGGCTAAATAGAGGCTAAAAGCAGCTCAAGGTTCTGAAGCTACGATTCATAAGATGCAGGAGGAGAAACTCTTGAGTTTTTATTTATTTAGTAATGAGCTTTTCACAGTATTGCTGCATCTCATCTGTTGGTACCGTACATAATCATACGTTTTTAATCTCTTTCCAGGTGAGCTGCGGTTTCCACTGGATGCAACAGCCATAAGAGAAGCAGCTCCAGTGCAGCAGAGGGCGCTGTTTCAGGTGAGCAGAACCTCTCCTGAAACCCACCCGGAGGAGACAGGAAGTGACTTCATGTGTCCTCAACTCCTCAGGATGTCGATTGACTTCATTCTTGCTGCAGCATCCAGCAGAAATAGAATCGGTTCCAACAGCTTTAGGACTGTTGGACTCAAAACTCAGAGTTTATAACGATAATTAAATCACGTTTCAGTTATTCAGTTTCCAGTCTGCCATTTTCACCGTCCCTTCCAGAAGGGAGCGTCTTCATTCCCGCCTCTCCCAGACGGTTGTAGCTCTGTTCAGGGCTGAGAGCTTCTAGCCACAAATACTCACATGTTCAAGTTCAAATAAAACTAAAGTATAAAGAATGTAATAACTGAAATCGCTCCAAAAACAAATGATTGAACAATAAAAGCAAGCTGAGCCTGATGAACCAGATGTATCTGGGTCTGTTTGAATGACTTTGTTAGCAGCTTTGACCACTCAGTGTGAGAAGAGTCTCATCTGAAGGAGAATCCTTTTCCAGATCAAACTCATCCAGGTCTTTTTCTGATGAGACAGTTTACCAGAGGACAGACGTCCTGAACTCAGAGACTGTTGGATCTCCTCCACTAGAGACCGATGGTTCAGTCCATCCAGACAGTGGGACAGGTTGATGGTCTTCTCTATTGGCAGATTGTTGATGATTTTCTCCTTGATGTACTGAACTGTTTCCTCATTGGTCTGAGCTGCTTCCTGTCTGTGTGTACGAGTCTCTGATTGGTCTGCAGCGACAGACCCAGCAGGAAGCGGACGACCAGGTCCAGGTTTCCATTTGGACTTGTTGAACAGCCGTCTACTGCTCTGATGAATCATTTGTTTCTGTTCTTCACTGCTTGGAGTTTCTTTCTTCTATCTGTAAGAGGTCGACTCCAGAGTTGATGAAGGTCAGATGAACATGAAGAGCAGAAACTCCTGAACACTCAGATGGATGAAGCTTCTACCAGAACCGGAACCAGCACAGCTCTGCTGTTAAACGTGGGAATCTGTCACTTCCTGTTTCTGTGCAGAAAAACCCCTCAGAGATGGACGGTGTCTGTGGTCTGACCCGGTTCTACCGACAGGCGGAGAAGATGAGGACAGTTCAATCCTACAGTGGAAAAGAGGAAAACAGCCCAAGGTCAAAAGGTCACACTGGATCCACTGGTTTAACAGATAAAGTCAGTTCTGTTCCAGGATGATGAAGAAAATCCTAAAGACTGAAATCAGTAACTGGCAGAGAGAAACGAAAACCTGCTGCTGCTGTCAGTCCACTGGAAAAGGTTTTCACTGAGTGTAATTGTGACGTGGAGAAGAGAAATCCTGAACCAGGAAGTATTCCAGTTTATTCCAGTTTAGTTAAGATTCCTCAGATGTTCCTGAGCTGAAAGCTGGAACATTTTGTGGGAACATTTGTGGAAAGTAGTTTCAGTTCATGAGGTTTGCATGTAAATCTGAGTCGCCTTTTCTTGTCTTTCTGCGGGCGGAGGAGTCGTGGAGATCAGCCTGGCTCCTGACGGTTCCACTCCGACCCAGATCTACAGAAACAGGTCGGTTCTAAGGTCCAAACGGCTCTCTGGACCCGAAACGCAGCAGAATATTCCAGCATCCAGTCAAATGCAGACGTGCAGGAGAAATGTTGCAACCATTCAGCTCAAAAGGAGAAATTCATAACAGACACACAGTCTCTTTCCAGACAGGAATATAATATTTATATATTTGACTAGAAGCGACGGCCATTTTAGACAGTTTAATGTCTGGGTGCAGCGATCCGATGTTTATGATTTCATTTAAAACGGTTTTACGATTTGAAAACTGGTGTAAAAGTAGTGGATTATAAATGTAGCTGATGAGCAGCATCAGTGCAGCTGAATCCACCAGAAGCTCCAGTAGTTTCATAAATAATAAAGAAACTCTGATTGATGAAGCAACAAGTTGACCGACTCAGTTCAACATGTCGATAAACTGCGACAAACATTGGAAACGGCTCAGAAAGTCCGATTAGTAATTCTAAGTAAAATGCAAATTAAATAACGAAGCAGAAAATGTAACAGAAGAAAAGAAACTTTTCATGGACGCTGGATTTGTTGTTGTATCAGGACTGAATGTTTTCTGAATATTTGTGGAGCCATTTTGTCCAACTGCTCAACTTTCCAATGAAAATAAAGGAATAATATGTGAGAAGTCCATCCTGTGTAGAAATGAGGAGTTTAAACTCGTCTCTCTAGTCGTTCATTGATTGAAGTGACTTTAACTCTGAGACGTTGCTGTTTGTGTTGCTCTGTTTCTTCACTGTTCAGCAACTTTTTATCTAAATAAATGTCTTAAAGGTAAAACCAAAATTGATTTGGAGTAGAAATATGAAAACACCAGTATAAATGTGCCGATGTTTAGTTCTGCCTCTCACTGTTTATTGTTTTCATTTGAAACGTTTTGCTCATCTTCAGATTTCCTGTTTTTCTCTCTTTACAATCCAAACGCTAATTTAATTCCTGTAAGAAAGGAAGTAAAATGTTGTGAACTCTTTAATGTTTGTTGTGTTTTCATGAAGATTGTTAGACGTGTTTTTATATTTCAGATGGTTTTATAGCTGAAATAATTGAAGAGTTGCTGATAAATTTGTCCTTAGAGAGAAACTATGGACTCAAGAGAGGAGATAAATCAGCTGGAGGGGAATCCCAAAGACCGGCTGATGTTCCTTAAAATAAAAATAAATATTCCTAATAGGAACCAGCAATTATGAAAAAACCAAGCAAAACAAAAAAGTGTTTTAACGAAACTCACAAAACAACTGAAGAAAAGGAAGTTATGTTCCTCTAAAGTAACTAAAGACAATTTATCTCTGTATCTCTCAACATGGTAATTTGAAGTAAAATATCAATAAAGTAAAAAATGTGAGATGTGGAGACAAACCACAGAAAGGACA
Organism: Poeciliopsis gracilis; assembly: GCA_911649635.1. Taxonomy (NCBI): domain Eukaryota; kingdom Metazoa; phylum Chordata; class Actinopteri; order Cyprinodontiformes; family Poeciliidae; genus Poeciliopsis; species Poeciliopsis gracilis. The sequence goes on along the minus strand of CAJVRI010000028.1, from coordinate 11,993 downwards.
TTTATTCCAAACTTTGTTACGTATCGCAGGATTGTTTGATTTCATCAGTTGCAGCAGGAGGAGATGAACTTGAATAGGTGTAAAAACTGTCAACATATCAATTGGTATCTCTTATTCCAGATTATGTGATGAATGTTTTGGTCCCACATACAGTAAAGACTGTCACACCATGTATTTATATAGAAAAGTGTTCAATGTTTAATTTCAAATCAAAATAATGTTCCTTTTCTTCTCTGGTTGTCGATGCTTGTTATGTAGTGGTTATCAGCGTAAACATGCATGATGTATGTTAAAAAAGGTCATAAGTTTTGATGCTGTTAGAATGTGAAGCAGATAAAATATTCAGGTCAAATAGCGTAAACATGGACATGCGTTGGATCTGAGAGTCAGGCATAATAACAGTTATGAAGAGCTAAAGCTCATCATGTCCAATTGATGTATGTATTTAATGGAAGCTGTTTTTAGTTGATTGTTTTGAATATAAAGCTAAAATGCTGCATTTCTAGAAGTGAGGAGGTTCAGAGGGTCTCTGGTCAGATCCAGGGACAGGAAAAGGCTCAACAACCCGATAAACGAATCCTGTTTTATCGCAGGAACTTCAGGATGTGATGAAGCAAAGATTAATGTTGCATCCAAGCCAGAGAATGATGAGGAATCGTCACGATCCTTGTAGTGAAATATGTGAAAGCGGGTTGTTCAGTCAGCGACTCACTCAGGAGAAATCATTCCTACATTAATATCAAGTCTGTGAAGGTAGTTGCAATAATGTCTTATTGCAAGATTCTTTTTCTTTCACAACTTAGATCAACTTTAACTCAATGACACTTAGAGATTTAGCTGTTTTCAATCACTGCTGTGCTCCACAGCAGTTGCCATAGCAACTGAAAATAATGCTACTTTACGTTTCAGGATTCAACACCAAAAAAAAAACACATACAACTTTGAGAAGTGAGGATTTTTCTGTACTAGTTTGAAAATGAAATGAGAATAAAAACTGTACAGAGAATCTAAATACAAAACACAGAAGGTGCAAAAAAACCTGCAGCAGTCTCACCGTGTTTAGGTCAGCTAATGACGTCATCATTCACTCGAACAAACAGCCCATCAAAGCATCACGTGGACCCAGAGTCTACCTGTCTGGTTGCAGGATGTCTCCCTCTTGTGGCGGATCCTTGAACTGCAGCATGAATTCATGACAACAAAGTGACATTCCTGCAACAACAGAGAACTTTAGCATCAACATACACAAAATATATCAAAGAAGGATGTGACTCTGTATGCAATGGAGTACATTGCAATAAATACACATTTTTCATGACTAAAGTAGCTTTTGATTTGCAGCTGAACTGAATTAATGGAAACGTTTAAGGAATAAAAGACCTTTAGAAGAGAGTCGGCCTTCGGTCGCTTCAATATCAGAGCGTGAACGTTATCGTCTGACTCCTTGAATGACTCTTAACACTTTAGCACCACCACTTACACAGAGACGTTGCATTTTATGAAGCTGAAACTTTACAAATCTGCCACATAATTTAGGAAAAGCTACATGTCAATGTTTCACATATTTTATGATCTATTTATGGATTTGTGGCCAAAATCAAGTGACGAGTTTCAGTCTTAACTCCGGTTCAGAGTCTTTAAAGGTTCCCCAGAGTGATAAGTGTCTCTTAACCTGTTTTTTGTTTTTGTTTTTTTTGTCCAGGCGTCTTTTGTCCTCGTTTGGATAAATCCATGATTTTCCCAGGATTCCTGACTGCAGCCTGGTGGGAGTTTTATGCTGTTGACTTTGGACATATATAGTAACTAAATCTTTATTTTAATCCTCCATGCTGTTTAGTTTATTGAATTCAGATTAACAAGAGAGTTTCTTTTAATAAAACCAGAAACCATTTCTGTTGATCTGAGATTTTTTTAAGTTTCTAATTTAAGGCAGCAGCTTATTTTGCATTATTTAGACTGAAGATGTTGAAATTAAATACACGAGAATCATTTTATTAATCAATATTGTTTTTCCTCCAAGTTTCTTTAGTTAAGCAGAGGGCGGAAATACCCCGCTCTAAATATTCTGTTAAGTTGACCACGTTTATATCTTTCTCATTATAAATATTAATATTATTATGGTATGTCTAATGAACTGACAGCTGATTTAATATATAGATGTGTTATTTAAATATGATAAATAAATAACTGGATTGTTCACCAAGTTGCTGAGTGAGAATATTTATTTTTATCAGGGAAACAGATTAATTTTGATAATTTGGCTTCAGAGCCCAATTATATAATTTATATCACATCTTAAGAAAATGACGCACTTATGTTTTCTGATAATAAAAAAAACTGACGATCTAAAATGTACTTACGGAAGAATTTAGTTCCTTCTTTTACTTTGAAGGAGCCAAAGGAAGTGCTATCCCCTTATCCGTTCTCCAGCTTTACTCTGGTTGTACTTACACACTGTGTCCACTAGGGGGCAGAAGGCTAAGTTAGCAGTTAGCTAGTTACCCGCTCCTGATGGGCTAATGAAGCCCTTGTTGCTCTCTTCGTGTTTCTGCTGCTATTTCTTAGATCTTCTTCATATTATAACATGAAATCAGTGTTTTATCGTCAGTGTGAACTAGAAGCGGCTCCACAGAGATGAAAACATCCCGCAGAGACTCTGAGCGGAGCTAGCGATGCTAACGATGCTAACAGACTAGCAGCATCTTATTTTACACACAAACTGATTATCAGCAGTTGCAGATTTAAACTCTGATGCTGAACAGCAGCGACTGTCCTTCACTTCACTGACAGTGAATCATTAATGTATTATTAAACTAGTATAAAGGATACAGGAAATTCATATTCGCTAAAGGATTTATTAAACGAGCTGCTAGTTACAAGTGTAAAGGACTTTAGTGTGTAGTTACAGTGTGTGACCACAAGAGGGCGGTAGATAGCGAGTCTTCCAAAATATAAAAATAAAAGTTAAATAATATGTTTACTATAGGGCTCAGATATATTTTTAACATCTTTACTGACTTTTTTATTTTATTGTTTGTCCTTTAAGTGGTTTTATGCTGCTTGATGTTCTTATCTCAGCTGGTTGAAGCTAATCACTAATACATATGTTTTTTCTTAATATTTGAAGCTTTTTCACACTTCATTCGCAAAATCAGGCACAGTCAATATTTCTGGGATTTTCACAGAATGAAATGTAATTTTTTTCCAGATACATTTTCATCTGTATTAATAGAAATTGTTACTTTCTAAGTAGCTGTTGTTCACATAGTGTCTAAATTATTTTAATAATTAATCTCCAAGTATGAAATGTATAGATTATTATTCACAGGATTAAGTTTATATAGCTGTTGTCATTAGAAATTATTTAGTTTAAAGTTTATTAGTTGTAGTGGCGATTGTTTGTCAATCACAAACATCCAATAAAAGTTCCATAAAGCCACTATGAGGCACTGGGATCCAGATTCTTGACAGAGGCGAAAGAAGTTTAAGGTCCAAACTTGTTAATTGTCTTGGTTGCTTTTATTTTGTCTTTTATGCAAGCAATTACAATCATACAACCTTTCTTTGTTCTCCTGACCTCTCTTGCACTGCTCTCTCTCGTACTGGTAAAAACCATAGGCCCCAAACCCAAATGCCTTGCTGGTCCTTTACCACGCCCCTACATTTATAGAATGTGGACTGACCCACCCACTTCCTGTCTAGCTCACAAATAATAAATAATAGGAAAAAATAAGAAAACAAAACAAATAAACAAATAAATTATTAACCTATAAATAAACTCTGCAAATAATGCAAAAAATAGAAGTTTAAGAATAAACTAACAAAATTCAAATAGATAAAGAAATAAAGAATAAATAGCTCCAACATTAGTTTTATGATGGTTCATTGAGATCTTACTGCCCTCTGGTGGTGAACTATCATAACTACCGACATTCTTCAAATTGTTAAACCGGAAAATTGTTTTTGTTTTAATTTAAAATTTTATAAAGTCAAATCAAAGCTAACTCCAAACAGTGAATCAAAATATGTCTGAATAATATATGAGACAGAAAACTGTGACAATGATTCAAGAGGACTGTTAGTTTTTCTCTAAACTCCACATTAATGGATATTAAATATAAATTATGCAGCTTTATCACTACTGTAGTTCCCAGTATGGCCACCAGAGGGCGGAAATACCCCGCTCTGAATATAGAGGTGAGTTTGTGGAGCTGCAGCTGGTTTCTGGAAATCCATCCATTTTCTGACCCTTCTCCCTAACGGGGTCGGGAGTTGCTGGTGCCTATCTCCAGCTGCGTACCGGGCAAGAGGCCGGGTACACCCTGGACAGGTCGCCAGTCTGTCGCAGTTTCTGGAAATCGTGTTTTATCAGTCAGTGTGATCAGAGCAGAGCGGATTTTGCCCTCTAGTGGACCCAGATGGTAACTACAGCTTGTTGTTAAACTTTGAGCGTTTACAAACCGCATTAACTTCCGCTGATACTTTCACAGTAAGAGCCATAGAAACGACTTCCTCTGTTGGCTTTCATTTGAAATAATACATTTGACTTTTGTTGTTACTCCGGCTTCCTCCCACAGTCCAAAAACATGACTGTCAGGTTGATTGGACTTTCCAGATTCTCCTTATTTGTGAGTGGGTGTGTATGGTTGTTTGTCTCTGTGTTGCCCTGCGACAGACTGGCGACCTGTCCAGGTTGACCCCGCCTCTCGCCCGGAACGCAGCTGGAGAGGCACCAGCACCTCCTGACCCCGTTAGGGAGACGGGTGATGGAAAATGGATGGATGGATGGTGTCTCATCAGACTATTTACTGAGATTTACTGATTTATTCAGACCTCAGAGAATCTCTGGGATAATGTGCTGATTGGTTCATGATTGTTTTTTTTTTTTTTTATAATTCTTGTAATGTAATTTGGGTTCCTCTGTGTTTAATGATAATTCAATAAAGTTTTATCAAATGTTCACCAGAACAATTTTTTTTTTTTCATTTTTAGTTGACAGCTTGCTAAAACAGAAACATCCTGTTTTAACAAACATAAACATAACAACATAAATTGATCTGAGATTTTTAAGCTTCTAATTAAGGCAGAAGTTTATTTTTATGTTATTCAGACTGAAGATGTTTAAATAAACCATTTAAATAATAAATGTTATGTTTTTATCTTGGCTTCTTCATTAACCTGCTTCAAACAATTAGGTACATTTATTTTCTTTCCCAGTGTTTTATTACAAATATATTTTCAATGTTTCATATATCTATTAATAATTATATTTTCAGGCCGTGATTCTCAATGTTACCCACAGTTCATCTTTTTAAGAGGATTTTTATTGAAGTTTTGTTATATAGTCAGTTATGAATCCTGTAGTGACTCTGATTTAACAACTTTAATGTAAAATGTTTTTTTTCTTGATCAAACTGAATCCTGAATCTTCTAGTTTCTTCCTGAAATTATTTCCTGCAATAAAATGTTGGCTGGAAATGAGCTGAAAACTGAGAAAAACCTGAAAAGTTCAAATCTGACCTAAAGTTTTGCAGCTCAACTCACTGGTGATGCAAAGAGAAACATGAAAGTAAAGGTGTTTATTGTCACCTGAAAGGGGGAGGAGTCTAAGATCCTTCCAGATACTTAAAGTCACCTGGAAGGGGGCGGAGCCTCAGGTGTGGCTCAGGATCAGGACTAACTGGTTCAGACTCCATTTTGCAGCAGAGCAGAGTCTGGATCTGGTGAGTTTTCACTTTTTCTTGTTTTTCTCTCTCTGGGTTTTCTCTCTGTGGAGGAACCAGAACTCGACCCGGTTCTCCTTCAGAACCAAGCTGCTGGCTTCATGGAGCTGTGGTTCTGGTCGGGTTCTGGTTTTTTAGTTTCCTGTTGCTGAGCTGAATGGTTCCAGTATCTTTACTGGTTCTGCTGCTCTTCCTCCTGATGTCAGAAAACGCCGACCTCAGAGACTCACATCTGGTTTTAGAGGAAGAATTGAGCTGAATCATTAAAAACTGGTTTCCAGGATGAAATTGTAGATTCTGGCTCAGCTTTGTGAATGAATTCTAGTTTGTCTCCTGCAGAGCAACACGTCCTGCTCCGTGTTTCTGTTCAGTTGTTTTATAACGAGCCTCTGATGACATCACAAGAGGTCTCATCTCAGACCCTCCCAGTAAACAGACTGGGTCACCAGTGGGTCTCTGATTATTATTCATGTCTGCAACTTATTCATGTCTGCAACTTCCTCAAACTGGTTCTGCTGCTCAGAACCAGTTTTTAAGCCCCGCCCCTTTAGAGCAGCAGGTAAACATTGGTTCTGTTCCAGGAATCTGGACCGACCCGTTGGTCCTGGTTCTGTAGCTCTGAGCTCAGTCAGAGTTTCTGGTTGTTTTCAGACTGGAGAAATGAAATGAACGGCTCAGCTGGGCAGATCAGCCAGAAATTATTCTCTAGAGTCGCACTACTTCAACATCAGATGCTTCTAAATAAAAGTAAAATGTACAGCATCGTAAAAATACTCCTGAAGTGCTATTTTCAAAAAAGTAACTCAAGTAACAGAGTAACTAAGTAGTTACTACCCAAGAAGCTCCAGTTTAATACACTGTAGAGTCAAACTGGGACCAGTAGGTCTTCACCAGTTGTGACCAGCTGAGATATGGGGTGTCAGAAGACGGGAGGTGAAAACTATTTCTAGATAAAGTTACTCCCATTGGGTTAAAATCAGTCCTGGTTCTGATCCAGAAGGATTTTGAAATGTTTCTCTTCAGAGGTTTTTATCAGTAAATAATTAATCTGACGCCTCTTCATGTTCGGCTGCATCTGAAAACTGTCCAACTTCTGTCAGTCTGAGCTGATGGCATCATCTCATCAGAGTGTTCTTTATGCATACATATACTGTTTGTGTAGAGTGTGCAATAATGAACTTTTCAAATTTAACCTAAATAAATTAATGTAACTTTTTACAGTGCATCAGTGTTTTTGCTGCAGGAACTCTCACTGTAAAACCTCTGGTGTTTTAACCAAAAAAAAAAAGAACAGAAACATTATAAACTAGTTTCTCTGCTAGTTGAACAGAAAGTGAATCACATCACTCCGTCCCTCAGCAGTCTGGGGTTCAGCAGAAACATGTTTTTCTTTTCGGTGGATCAGAACCGGCTTTAGCCAGTCCACAGATTTTCTCTCTTCCTCCTCACGGAGTTTCGTCTTTTTCCAGGTTTTCCTCTTGTTGCTTCTTACAGCAGGAAGAAACTCTTTGTCTTTCAAAGCTCTGCTGGAAAACTGCATCCAGGTCCAGACTGACTGATCCAGAACCAGTTGCCAACTCAACAAAAGAAATTGTTTAGGCTAAAATCAGAATCGGGAGGTCAGGCTTTTTAAAGATCGGCGATCGGCCAGAAAACAGCAATCGGTGCCCCTAATATAACTTAATAATACCTTTAAATGGAGCAATAATAATAATTTAAACACATTTTATATCAGTTGTAAGAAACTATTTATATTTCAGTTTCTAGATAAAAATGTTGCATTTTTGTGCCTCTTTATAATGAATTTCTATTCTGAGACGGATCAATTGACTAAATATGTTTCATGTCTCACTGACTGAGGGGGGCTTCATCCCCCTATAGAAACCGCTGTTTACCCATGATTCCTTGCAGCGAGTCCAGCTGGTATTTGCCCATGATTCCTTGCAGTGAGTCCAGCTGGTATTTACCCATGATTCCTTGCAGTAGGTCCAGCTGGTATTTACCCATGATTCCTTGCAGTGAGTCCAGCTGGTATTTACCCATGATTCCTTGCAGTAGGTCCAGCTGGTATTTACCCATGATTCCTTGCAGTGAGTCCAGCTGGTATTTACCCATGATTCCTTGCAGTAGGTCCAGCTGGTATTTACCCATGATTCCTTGCAGTGGGTCCAGCTGGTATTTACCCATGATTCCTTGCAGCGGGTCCAGCTGGTATTTACCCATGATTCCTTGCAGTGGGTCCAGCTGGTATTTACCCATGATTCCTTGCAGTGGGTCCAGCTGGTATTTACCCATGATTCCTTGCAGTGGTCCAGCTGGTATTTACCCATGATTCCTTGCAGTGGGTCCAGCTGGTATTTACCCATGATTCCTTGCAGCGGGTCCAGCTGGTATTTACCCATGATTCCTTGCAGTGGGTCCAGCTGGTATTTACCCATGATTCCTTGCAGCATGTCCAGCTGGTATTTACCCATGATTCCTTGTAGTGGGTCCAGCTGGTATTTACCCATGATTCCTTGCAGTGGGTCCAGCTGGTATTTACCCATGATTCCTTGCAGTGGGTCCAGCTGGTATTTACCCATGATTCCTTGCAGCGGGTCCAGCTGGTATTTACCCATGATTCCTTGCAGCGGGTCCAGCTGGTATTTACCCATGATTCCTTGCAGTGAGTCCAGCTGGTATTTACCCATGATTCCTTGCAGCGGGTCCAGCTGGTATTTACCCATGATTCCTTGCAGTGAGTCCAGCTGGTATTTACCCATGATTCCTTGCAGTAGGTCCAGCTTGAAGAGGTCCCAAGATGGCGAGTGAGAGGTTTTGCATTTGCAGGCTCTCGTGTTCAGTTAGTGTTTAGCCAAGACTTTAACCAATTGCTGTGCTTTAGCCCCAGTTTATTACATCTTAGACCTGTTTGTTCTTCTTTGTGCATCTTTTTGAAACTATTTCAGCCTTTTTTTGTTCCTTTTTGTCGTCTGGAATCTATTTACGAAAGCTAGCATGGCCGACCACGACTACAACCAGTCGGCTCTTCAGGAGGTCTGTGACGAAGATGTTATCGAGGAAATTGAGCTGGCCGGGGCCTCGTCGGATCCTTCTGTTAAAGAACAGAAGGTGAATTGGGATCACACACCTCTTAAGAACAAAAGCAAGAAGAAACTGAAGCTTATGGAGCCTGAATGTAAGGAGGACACAGCTAATGCTGTTCTTCGTGCGATAAGTGAACTTAACGCAAAGATTGACAATCAGACTGACATTTTGAAAAGCATTGAAAAACGCATCGAAGCCAATACTGTCGCCATTGAGGCGAACAAGAAAGTCATATCTGAGCTTGAAGCTACAGTTAGCTTTCTGAAGAAAGAAAACTCAGCGCTGAGAATCTCCTGTGAAGACCAGGCTCGTTACAAGAGACGCTGGAACCTGAGGGTGACCGGACTGCCCGAGAAAGACGAGGAGAACCTCCGGGAATCCATCATCGGGATCCTCACCAGGATCGTTCCTGTCTCCGTGGATCGGCTGCGTGATACTGTCGACACCGTTCACAGATTGGGGAAAAGAGCCGGTCCCGCTTCGCCCAGCAACCGTCTGTTACGACCCGTCTAGGGGTGGCCAGGTCATAACACGAATGATCCATCCTCTTCACATCTCAAGCGGTTTGACAGACACGAAGTTGAACATTTTATAATATTTATTGTAAAAAAAAAGTGTATTTTTGGACAGATGTTACAACCAAAGGAGCATGACATCAGAGTGAGCTAATGCCGAAAACAACAAACAAAAGGAAACTACCTAAATATTAACCAACTTACCTAATAAAAAGTAAAGAAACCAAATGACAAAACTTACCTCCCTAACTAAGAAAAAACAGGAGAAAACTAATGAAACATAAACAGCAGCTCACTCCTACAAACTCCAGGACTACATGATTTTACAAGCAAACAAAGAAACAAAAAGTGCGGCCGGTTGAGATGAGCTGAGGATGGATGACAGGAAGTGCGCATCTTCAGCTTTTATATCCGTCACCTCCGGGAGGCCACCAATAGGACGTCCGTCGTCTTCCGTCAACCAATCAGCGACAGGCACCTGCACACTCACATTTACATAATTACGACGCCAGTCGTAACACCGTCCCAGAGCTGTTATCATTCAGTTCGGGATGCGAACCATGCGGGATGAGGTCTGGAGGAAATCCAAAGATGCTAAAGTTTGTAAAGAAATGCAGATCAGCTTCAAGGAGGACTTTTCTAAAGAGGACAGGATCGCCCGGGCTAAACTGTGGCCCCTGGTTCAGGAAGCCAGGAGCAAAGGTAAACGCGCTTACCTGAAGGAAGGCTTCGCTCTGATCGATAATCGAAGAGTGGACCCTGACTAATTCCACCGCCATGTTCCTGATTCCCACTGGTATGGTGTGTGAAGTTTGTTTTTGTTAAAGGGCTATTGCACTATTCCTCATAGCTGTTATTGGCTGTTATCTCATTCCTGCTCATCGTTCCTGGCAGTTTATTCTACAACTACTGTGTTTAGTTCATGTTGTCTTTACTTTCTCTTAATTCTAGGGGTTTAAAAAATGTTGTTAAACGTAAGGCTACTTTTCTTTATTGTAAGGAGCAAAAGGCAAATTGTTTTTTTCTGCAGGAAACACATTCGTCAAGTGAGGAGGCTAAATTCTGGAAACTTCAATGGGGTGATCAAATTTTTTTCAGTCATGGTTCGTCACATTCAGCTGGGGTTATGATAATGTTTCATAAATTCCCTGGTTCTTTGTTGGAACATATCAGTGATACAAATGGCCACTGGGTAACTGTAATAGTGGAGATTGGTGGAACCAAGATCATTTTGGTGTGTGTTTACGGATATAATAATAAAGCGATGAATAGTATTTTTTTTGCTGACCTTGGAGAACTGATAAAAAGCTGGAAAATAAAAATATTCCACTGATCAAGTTATTTTGGGAGGAGATTTTTAATATACCTCCTGATGGATCGATTGATCGTCTCCCCTCTAGGGGACAGCACCACGTTTATAATGATATTTTTGTAAATTTGATCTCTAACACAAATTTGATGGAATGCTGGAGAATTAGAAATCCTGATGTCAGACAATACTCCTGGTTCAATCCTTCCGGAAATGGCCAATGCTCCAGGCTTGATTACTGGTTAATCCCACATAATCTAGTTCATAATATCTCAAGCTGTGAAATCTCAGCGGCTCCTCTAACAGATCATTGTTCTGTTACCTTGGTTCTCTTTCTGGATAAATCTAAACCACCTTCAAACTTAACTTGGAAGTTTAATAGTAATTTGCTGAATAATAAAACTTTTTGTTCTGAAGTCCTGAACCTCATTAAAGATATTTCAACTTTGGATTTGTCTCCCGTAAATAAGTGGGAGTGGCTTAAATTTCAGATTAGGACAACAGCGATAAAGACTGGCAAACTAGTTTCAAAGCAGAGGAGACAGGAGCAATCCCAACTTATTAGCAATATTAATTATCTATGTTCAAAATCAGTTTTGTCGACTGCAGAGCGAAATCAGCTTGAAGTTTTCAAAACTCAACTAGACGATGTTTTTCTGGATAAAGCTAGGGGGGCTTTCGTTCGCTCCAGGGCTCGATGGATTGAGGAAGGCGAAAAAAACTCTTCATATTTCTTTGGTCTTGAGAAACAAAGACAGTCCAAAAAGAAGATTCAGAAACTAATTATTAATGGGAGTGTCACTGAAGATCTAGACTTAATAAACACAACAATTAGAAATTTTTATAGCGATCTTTATTGTTCTAAATATTCAGAATCCAAGTGTCAATCCTTTTTTGACGAAATTCAGGAATCTATTGAAGAAATTAATCTCGATTTTAAAAGCCTTATGGATGATGACTTGAGAATTGAAGAGCTTGACACAGCGATTAAACAAATGGCAAAGGGTAAATCTCCAGGTCTGGATGGCTTAACCACTGAATTTTACATTTTCTTTTGGAAAGATTTGCGAAATCTATTATTTGAGGCCCTGCTGGAATGTATTTCAAATAATAGTCTCTCTCCCACCATGAAACGAGGTTTGATTACTCTGATCCCCAAAGCTAACAAAGATCCCTTGCTACTTGGTAATTGGAGACCTATCACTCTGTTATGTACAGATTACAAAATTCTAGCTCTTATATATGCCAATCGCTTAAATAGTGGCTTGGATTTAGTTATTAATGAGTGCCAATCAGCGTTTTTAAAGGGGAGAAATATACATCATCATACTAGACTCATTCTTGATATGATTGATTATC
>CAJVRI010000024.1:0-20411 GCA_911649635.1 Poeciliopsis gracilis | reverse complement strand
AGCCAGAAACTCCTGGATGCTCAGATGAACAAAGCAGTAGACTGAGATGTTGTGCACCCCTCTCTCTCTTTTAAATATTTCAGTGAAAACTCCTGAGAACAAAGCAGCATCTTGGATGTTGATGCCGCACTGTGTGAGGTCTTTGTCATAGAAGATCAGGTTTCCCTTCAGCAGCTGATCAAAAGCCAGTTTTCCTAGAGACTCAATCAGCTTCCTGTTCTCTGGATCTTCAGCTCCATCATACTTTTCCTCCTTGATTTTAGTTGAACCAGCAGGAACTCTCTGTACATCTCAGTCAGAGTCTTGGGCAGTTTCTCTCCCTCTCTGGTCTCCATCACATCCTCCAGAACTTTAGCAGTGATCCAGCAGAAGACGGGGATGTGACACATGATGTGGAGACTTTTGGATTTCTGGATGTGGGAGATGATCCTGCTGGCCTTCTCTTCATCATCTCTGAATCTCTTCCTGAAGTATTCCTCCTTCTGGGGGTCAGTGAACCCTCTGACCTCTGTTACCATGTCAACACACTGAGCAGGGATCTGATTGGCTGCTGCAGGTCGTGTGGTTATCCAGAGGAGAGCAGAGGGAAGCAGTTTCCTCCTGATGAGGTTTGTCAGCAGAACATCCAGTGAGCTGGACTCTGTAACATCAGTCAGGATCGGATTGTTCTTGAAATCCAGTGAAAGTCGACTTTCATCCAGACCATCAAAGATGAACAGAACCTGGAACGTTTCAAAGCTGCTGATTCCTTTGGTTTTAGAAAATAATTTATGAATCAGTCCTAATAAGCTGAACTTTTCTTCTTTCAGCAAATTCAGCTCTCTGAAGGTGAATGGAAATATGAAATCAATGTTCTGGTTGGTTTTGCCTTCAGCCCAGTCCAGAGTGAACTTCTGTGTTAACAGTGTTTTCCCAATGCCAGCCACGCCCATGGTCATCACTGTTCTGATTGGTTGATCTCCTCCAGGTGGGACTTTAAAGATGTCTTCTCTTCTGATTGTTTCTTGTTTCCTGGATGCTGTTTCAATGTGTCTGACCTCATGTTCCTGGTTGACCTCTCTAGTTAACCCCTCTGTGATGTAGAGCTCAGTGTAGATCTGGTTCAGATCGGTTTTATTTCCATGTTCAGTGACGCCTTCAGAGAGACTTTGGAACATCATCTTCAGAAACTCTTTAAGGTCAGGCTGATACTGACCAACAATATCTGAAAAAAGAAAGAAAAACAAACAAAATAAAAACAATTTGCAATATTTTAACAAGTAACTGGACTAATAAAGTGGAGAGTTTGGTTCTTCATAAACTTCGATGAAGGAAACAATAACTTTCTCTAATTATTGAATAATCAATAATTATTGATTGAATAATCAATAATTAGAGAAAGTTATTCCAACGTCAGTCTCAGGGCCGGCCCAAGGAATAAGAAACTAAGCAGCCCAGGGCCACCAAGGGGCCCCTCAGTGAACCTGATTTTTTTTATATCCATTTCTGTGTCATCACAATAACAAAAACACACAATTTCATCATGAAGTGATTTGTTTTTACAATATATTTGATAATGTATGTAGAAATCATAATTTTATAGACCAAAAGAAAAAATAAATCGCTCCTGGTGCCTCCTGGTGCTTCCAGAGCCGATCCAAACGTCCAAAGCTCCGGCCAGAAGATAATTTGGCAAAACAATGTCTCAAAAAAGGACTTATCCTTCAGGGAGAAAGAATAGAGGAAGAATGGAAAGAATCCAGGATAAAGGTTTGTTTTAATGTGTCTTGGTAATGTAATGTTTATAAAAGAGATTTGTGAAGCTACTGATAGAAAATCAAATTTATTGCCACCTTGAACGATTCAGTTCAACAGCCAAACATTTATGCTGCGTCTTTGTGTGAAACTGAGTTTTATCCTGAAATGACTTGATTCTCATGGTTGCTCTGAATATTTCTGAAGTATTTTTTCATAACGTTTGATGCTCTTTGAATTGTTCTGAATATTCCATACTCTATGTATGGACATCTTTTCATGCTCCTCACTCTGTTTTTACTGTTTCTACATGCTCACTGCCACACATTTACAATTCAGATTTAAAAATAAAAATTAAACTCAGCTGTAGCAAAAAACCTGATTCAGTGATAAAGTTGGAACAAAATCATCAGAGTCATTGAATGCAGGAGTTTTCAGTGACATCAACTCTTCTGCATCATGTCATCATTGTTCTTATAGAAACAGGAAAATGTTTCCTCCCTTCATTTTTCAGTCTTTAAGAAATCTGGAGAAAAAGCTTCAATCTGCCAAAGAAACGACTCATTACATCAGTAATGTTCACATTTAAAATGACTTTCCTCAGTCAGAGTCTGGATTGGATTTTTTAAAGAATAATTAAAGACTGGAAATTGTTGAGCCAATCTGTAATAATCCTAACAGATTGTTAGGATTAGTACATTTTGCATTCATACTGTAAATATATATAATGCAGTCTGTGTTATATTGTCAGAGTGAATAAAGGTTTCTGTTCAAGTTGTTGGTCCCCAGATTGTCCTCCACTCCTCTGTTGCTGCTGCAGCTCTGCTGTCCTCACATTCATCTGCCTGATTGTTCTCCAACAACATTTGGATCACAAACTACTCACTTCCTGAAGCTTTTCTGTAACATAACTCCTTATATTCTACATTTACCATCATCTGCAGGCTGAACCTCAACCACACCTTGAACCAGGAGCTTTTCAGAGACTTCAGTGACCTCTGAGGTTGCTCAAAATCACTTTCTGCCTCGTGAAATCCATTTTAGTTTTTGAAGTAGATCACATTAAAGATGCTCAAGGTAACGAGAAATTACGTGGAATTGTCCTTTAGTAATTTCCTGAATTGTAAGATGCAATTTTCCAGCAGAACCTTAACGGCCTGGTGAAATAACCAATAAAAATAGAATAAAAATCCTTTTCAGCAGGTCAGATTCACCATATTGGCAGCTGGACAATTTGCTGAGCTATAACTTTTGCCAGCTCTTTTATTTGGTTTCATTATACACTTTATTTCTGTTATTCTAAACACAACATTAATATCAACCAATACCCTGAGCCATCCTTTCTGCTATTTCATTCCCCTTAAACTCATAATGAGCTGAAACCCAAATAAAATAACCTGTAAGAATCATCAAATTGATTCTATGAACTGTTTATTTAGAGTTGCTCATTTTAAAAATGAAAACAATAATAATAATAATAATTATAATGATAGTACAGACCTTTGGGCACTTAAATAACTTAGAAACAACATAATATGTAGGAGAAAACATAAAATACAGAAACCCTTCAGCTGTGAGTTTCACAATGTTTATGATTTTAACTAAAATGTGCAGATTCATCAAACTGATTATTTAAACTTGCTGCAACACGACCCTTCAGAGTAAGAGTCTTCATTTATCATTTCAAAATGAACAAAATAAAGTCAAATTTGTACATTTATCTTGTGGCCATTTTTTGAACAGGCTGAAATTAAATGAATAGTTTATTAAGTCGAGTTTCTGAGACATAAAACTTTTAAACCTTAAATGTCCAAATCTCAACTAAAGACGTGGATCTGGTTCCACAGAGACGACAGAAGGAAGAAGCTCTGATTGGACATGTTCAGTCTCACCTGGAGCTCGGCTGCTCTGATTGGCTGTGGGTCCGGATCCTGTTCTGGGTCGTTTCCCACACTGGGGGAAGCTGGTCCAGCCCGGATCCATCAGAACATTCTGACCCAAAGCACAGCACAGCTCCTCCTCACTAAAGCTGCTCCTGTGAAGACATTTCTTCATCACTGAAATATTCACTAGCAACAGGCTGGAGCTGAACATGTTCATGAAGGTCCACAAAGAACAAGGGACCAGAAACTGGGTCAGAACAGAACCTCAGAACATTGATGGTTTCTGGTTTTAAGTACTTCATTGAATTATATTTGGTATGATGACTGATGCCAGTGTTCCCAGTCTGGAAGATGCTGGTTTCACTGCTTCAGTGGGTTTACAGACAATCTGATTGTTGCTCTTCACATGTTTGGTTGTTTCTGTTTTCATGCAACATTTTAATCCATATTAATTCATTCAGACCTTCATTCAAACTACTGATTTACTGACCAACATCCTTCATGTCTAACTTTAAATTAATAAGTAAGAAAATTAAGTTACTGTTTATTAAAACACTGAGATCAACCAGTTAATTTATATTTTATCTCTATAGATTCACATGAATCAGATAGAAACTGGTTTCTTACTTTCCGTCTGAGGGTCCAGGTTCATTACTGAAGTCTGGAGGATCATATTTGGACCAGTCACTTCTCAGAGATGGACTGATGGATCCTGGAGGTTCTTTTAGATCCAGATCTTCCATCTTCTGGACCTTTTGAGAGAGAAACCAGAACCAGTCAGTCCCAGTGATCCAATTCCAGTAACTGGAAGCAGAAAGCTGGTTCCCATCATGTGTTCAGAGGATCAGAGTGAATCAGGTGAATGAAGGAGTGAACATTTCCTATGAAGTGGTGAACGTATTTAGCTCCCATAGTGAACTTGAACCCATCATGACTCTATTGTAAATCTGTATGGAGGGAGTCAGTGTGCAGGAGGTTCTGAGGGAGCAGCAGCTCAGGTCGGGTCCACAGCTCTCCTCCAGACAGAACCGGGTCCAGCTGGGATCTCAGCAACATGTCAGCCTCTGTGTGCAGCTCAGCAGGATTTCCTCTCAGCTAAAGAGTCACAAAGCAGCTTTCAGGGACCACAGCATCCAGCTGAGGTACAGCTGGACCCACTGCAAGGAATCATGGGTAAATACCAGCTGGCCACTGCAAGGAATCATGGGTAAATACCAGCTGGACCCACTGCAAGGAATCATGAGGCTGGAGCTGCTAATTCTGGAACGTTCCGACTTCTCACCTTCAGATGGACGGAGGACTTCACTCGGGTTCAGATCAAAACATCGGGTCACAGCAGGCAGGATGAAGAACCGTCTGATCAGAGAGAAAGAACCAAAACAAGAGAATAAAGAACTGAAAAGAAAAAACAAGGTTTCTGCAGCTTCTGAGCTTCCATCTTTAATCCAAACATCTGGATCAGAACACGGCCTTCTCCTTAATTATCAGATTATTGTTGACTTTATTATTATTTCTGCTCTGTTCCTGATCACTGACCTCCATCGTGTGTTTTCAGAGAGTCAGGGAGGATCAGGGAGTGGTGACTGAGCTCAGCTTCAGAATCAGAACCAACAGGTCCATCCAGATTCCAGCAAACAGAACAAACATTTTCCTTCCTGCTTCTCTGTCAGCCACTAAACATTTCTGGACAGGTATTTGTTGTTTATCTGATCACCTTCCTCCAGAATCTGCAGCATAAAATGAACTGATTCAACTGATTCAACATCAACGACATTCAGGTTTGTTTTCCTCCTGCTTTGTTTGCTGGAATCAGAAAGTTTGCTGGAAACACAATCCAACAAGGCCAGACATCGTTTTAGAACGGGGAAATTAAAACCTGTTAACTTGTTGGTTATTGTTTACTGACACAATATTATCTGAGGATTTGACTGATATACGAGTCATCTAGAAATAATTCAACATTAAATAGAGCAACAAGAATCATCCATGATGCTGGGTTCAGAAATCAGATAAATCCACTGTTTTTAAAAACCAAAATACTCAAAATGTGAACATTTAGGTGACTTCAAAACTCTACAAATATTAAATAAAGCAAAACAAAGTTTACAACTGGAAAACATTCAGTGAAAGAGAAGGAGGAACAATTTAAGAGGAAAATGAATTAAAGAAACAAATATCTGGAACTGAAATGAAACAAATGTTTGTTAGAAAGTGAACAGATTATTTTTACATCAATTAAAAAAAAGATCTGAAACTCAACACATTTAAACAATATGCTGTCTCATCAAATGCAAAATAAATATATTGTAACAGAATAAATTCTTTTTAGACTAATTTACTGTATTCTGCACTAATTATTTGCAAGAAATGATAGTTTTACTACAGTCTGATCCCTCTGAGCAACTTTTCTTCTTTATTGATTCATGTGTCTGTGTATATATATATATATATGTATATATGTATAAATACATAAAGAATACTCTGATGAGATGATGCCATCAGCTCAGACTGACAGAAGTTGGACAGTTTTCAGATGCAGCCGAACATGGAGAGGCGTCAGATTAATTATTTACTGATAAAAGCCTCTGAAGAAAAGAGAAACATTTCAAAATCCTTCTGGATCAGAACCAGGACTGATTTTAACCCAATGGGAGTAACTTTATCTAGAAATAGTTTTCACCCCCCGTCTTCTGACACCCCATATCTCAGCTGGTCACAACTGGTGAAGACCTACTGGTCCCAGTTTGACTCTACTGTGTATTAAACTGGAGCTTCTTGGGTAGTAACTAGTTACTCTGTTACTTGAGATACTTTTATGAAAATAGCATTTCAGGAGTATTTTTACGATGCTGTACATTGTACTTTTATTTAGAAGCATCTGATGTTGAAGTAGTGCGAATCTAGAGAATCATTTCTGGCTGATCTGCCCACCTGAGCCGTTCATTTCATTTCTCCAGTCTGAAAACAACCAGAAACTCTGACTGAGCTCAGAGCTACAGAACCAGGACCAACTGGTCGGTCCAGATCCTTGGAACAGAACAAATGTTTACCTGCCGCACTAAAGGGGCGGGGCTTAAAAACAGGTTCTGAGCAGCAGTCCTGATGAGGACGTTGCAGACATGAATCATAATCAGAGACCCACTGGTGACCCAGTCTGTTTACTGGGAGGGTCTGAGATGAGGCCTCTTGTGATGTCATCAGAGGCTCGTTATGAAACAACTGAACAGAAACACGGAGCAGGACGTGTTGCTCTGCAGGAGACAAACTAGAATTTATTCACAAAGCTGAGCCAGAATCTACAATTTCATCCTGGAAACCAGTTTTTAATGATTCAGCTCAATTCTTCCTCTAAAACCAGATGTGAGTCTCTGAGGTCGGCGTTTTCTGACATCAGGAGGAAGAGCAGCAGAACCAGGAAAGATACTGGAACCAGTTCAGCTCAGCAACAGGAAACTGAAGCTTTAACAGAGCTTGTTGGTTCTGATCAACAGGAAACCAGAACCCGACCAGAACCACAGCTCCATGAAGCCAGCAGCTTGGTTCTGAAGGAGAACCGGGTCGAGTTCTGGTTCCTCCACAGAGAGAAAACCCAGAGATAGAAAAACAAGAAAAAGTGAAAACTCACCAGATCCAGACTCTGCTCTGCTGCTAAATGGAGTCTGAACCAGTTAGTCCTGATCCTGATCCATACCTGAGGCTCCGCCCCCTTCAAGGTGACTTTAAGTATCTGGAAGGATCTTAGACTCCTCCCCCTTTCAGGTGACAATAAACACCTTTACTTTCATGTTTCTCTTTGTATCACCAGTGAGTTGAGCTGCAAAACTTTAGGTCAGATTTGAACTTTTCAGGTTTTTCTCAGTTTTCAGCTCATTTCCAGCCAACATTTTATTGCAGGAAATCATTTCAGGAAGAAACTAGAAGATTCAGGATTCAGTTTTATCAAGAAAAAAAACAATTTACATTAAAGTTGTTAAATCAGAGTCACTACAGGATTCATAAGTGAATATAAAACTAAACTTCAATAAAAATCCTCCCAAAAAGATGAACTGTGGGTAACATTGAGAATCACGGCCTGAAAATATAATTATTAATATATATATGTCAAACATTAAAACTATATTTGTAATAATCAATCAATCAATCAATCAAATTTTATTTGTATAGCACATTTCAGCTACAAGGCATTTCAAAGTGCTTTACATCATAAACACAAAATACAACATAGAATAAAATGAAATAACAATCTTTTCCTGTTGTGTTGCCCACAACAGGAAAAGGTCTCAACCTACAACTTACATACATATCCACAAATGCAAATCCAAATCCAAATCCATACATATTACATTTCAAATACAGTTCTAAACAGGTGTGTTTTTAGTTGAGATTTAAAGGAAGTCAGGGTTTCTGCTGTTTTACAGTTTTCTGGAAGTTTGTTCCAAATTTTTGGTCCATAGATGCTGAAAGCTGCTTCTCCTCTTTTGGTTCTGGTTCTGGGGATGCAGAGCAGAACCAGAACCAGAAGACCTGAGAGGTCTGGCAGGTTGATACAACAACAGCAGATCTTTAATGTACTGTGGTGCTAAACCGTTCAGTGATTTGTAAACTAACAACAGTATTTTAAAGTCTATTCTTTGAGCTACAGGGAGCCAGTGGAGGGACTTTAAAACTGGTGTTATGTGCTCTATCTTCCTGGTTCTAGTAAGAACGCGAGCAGCAGCGTTTTGGATCAACTGCAGCTGTTTGATTGATTTGTTGGACAGGCCTGTGAAGACGCTGTTACAATAATCAATGCGACTAAAGATAAAGGCATGGATGAGTTTCTCTAGATCTGGCTGAGACATTAGTCCTCTAATCCTGGAGATGTTCTTCAGGTGATAGAAGGCCGATTTTGTTACTGTCTTTATGTGGCTCTAGAGGTTCAAGTCCGAGTCCATCACTACTCCCAGATTTCGGGCCTGATCGCTAGTTTTTAGATGTATTAACTGAAGCTGTGCATTGACTCTAGATCTATAGCTCTAGATCTATAGCTCTAGATTGTTCCTCTTTAGGTCCAAAAATAATTACTTCAGTTTTGTTTTTGTTCAGTTGAAGAAAGTTTTGGCACATCCACACATTTATCTGTTCTAAGCATTTATTCAGTGATTGGATGGGTTCAGAGTCACCTGGTGACATCATAATGTAGAGCTGTGTGTCATCTGCATAGTTATGGTAGCTAATATTATTTCCTGTTATAACCTGAGCTAGTGGGAGCATATAAATATTGAATAAGAGGGGTCCTAGGATTGAGCCTTGGGGTACCCCACATGTGACCTTTGACCTCTTTGATGAGAAGTTTCCAATTGAAACAAAGAAATCCCTGTTCTTTATGTAAGATTCAAACCAGTCGAGCACCGAACCGGAGAGTCCAACCCGACTCTCCAGTCGATTCAGTAATATATTATGGTCGACATTGAGGTCCAACAGAACCAACACCGTGGTTCTCCCACAGTCCGTATTTATATGGATGTCATTGAATACTTTTACGAGGGCAGTCTCTGTGCTGCGGTTAGCCCGAAAACCAGATTGGAAAGAGTCAAAGCAGTTGGTCATCATGAGGAAACTATTTAATTGTTTACACACAGTTTTTTCAATAATTTTGCTGATGAATGGGAGGTTGGAGATCGGCCTGTAATTCTGCAGTAGTGGTTTGATAACTGCTGTTTTCAAAGCCTGGGGGAAAACACCTGATGTGAGCGATGAGTTTACTATTTGGATCAGATCAGCAGCAATAACAGGCAGGACTTTCTTAAAGAAATGTGTGGGTAGGACATCCAGACAGCAGGAGCTTGAACTTAACTCACTTATAATTTCTTCTAGGGTTTTATAATTAAGTGGTTGAAATTGAGTCATTTTTCCTGTATTAGTTTTGTTTGGGTTCAGCAGTGGTTCTGGCTTTAGAGTTGATGTGCAGATTAATCCTCAGATTTTTTGGATTTTCTCTGAAAAGAAGTCAGAAAACTTGTTCCAGACAGCATTAGACTGGTGGTAACGTCATAGGAGGGTTTGTGAGCCTGTCAACTGTTGCAAATAAAGCTCGAGCATTGTTAATGTTTTTGTTTATGACATCTGCAAAGAAAGCCTCCCTTGCATGTTTTAGTGTTAAGTGATAGTTGCGTAGTCTTTCTTTATAGATGTCAATATGAACGTGAAGTTGAGTTTTACGCCATTTTTCGTTCTGCCCTGCGGCAGGAGTTGTCTTGCAGATCGAACTGTTTGTGCATTTCTCCATGGAGATTTCTTCCTACCAGTCACAACCTTTACTTTAATTGGGGCAATGGAATCAATGATATATAAAACTTTAGACTGAAAATCATCTACCAACTTATCTACATCATTACAGCTTAAGGGTGAGGAAGAAGAGTAGATTTGATTAAATGTTTCTGCTGTGTTTTCTGTAAAAGAACGTTTTGTGATAGTAGCTGTTTGTCCAAGTGGGTCAAAGAATAAAAAACTTTCAAAGATAACAGCAAAGTGATCCGACAAGGCGACATCAGTTACAGAGACATTGGAAATATTCACACCCTTACTGATAACCAGGTCCAGTGTGTGTCCTTGAGTGTGTGTTGCTCCATACGAATGGAGCAGGACGTCTTCCTGGAAGCAGACTAAAAGGAACAACATAAAATCATATATCCACAATACTTCAATGTTTCAATGTGACTGCTGCTTTACCATTTTAATACTCTTCTGAAAAATAAATCTAAAAGTTCAGAACACATGTTTCAGTTCAGAAATGGGGATAATCTCCCTTCAATTTCTGCAGGATTAAAAACATCTCCACCAAACAATCTACAGCAAGTTTGTCTCTCTTTCCTCTCGGGCGTAAATATGTTTTGTAAAGATGTAAACTTCCATCCATGCATATCACATATAGATTAAAATATAGCCTAGTCATTATATTCAAAACAGCTTCTGGGCAGCCGACACGCACGCAAAAATATCTGTGGCGACTTGAACATCTGAAGGGCAGGAAGAACAGTGGTGCAATAGTTTAAAAAAAGGAAGGAAAAAAGTGCCACATCCAAACAGTTGGGGTTGATTTTACTGCAAAAACAAGATGAACTGAGTGGCTTGAGATGCAGGATCTAATGTGTTCACATCACACCTGCAACATCCTTTAGATGAGGAAATATATCCATTGAACTGTCTCCAGTAACTCAGTAGGATTAATAGTGGTTTTGTGGAGTAATTATAAATGGTAAACATCTTACCTAAGCTCAACAGCAGTCAGAGCAATATAGATACAGAGCATCACTCACAGCTAACTATTACTGTTCTGAATGAATTTGCATCTCATGACACTATTAACTGATTTTTTTTTCTTTTTTTACTGTCTGCTTCTTAATATACTCATAACTATTTCAATTGTCTTACTAATAAAATATCTCGGTTGCAAGAATGCATTGTAATGGGTTTGGCTTTCAGCGACTGAAAACGTCAAGTTCACTTTCTCAGATTTAAAAGGAAAAAGTGGAACTGGCTGATCACAAACTACAATATGGAAGGGGATCAATGGGAAGTTTAGTGAAAGGAAAACCTATTCTCGTTTAAGGAGAGAGGCAAACAATCTCTTTGCCACAATTATGCACAAATACATGCAAAAGTAACCATGTTTTCCATTTGATGCAGTGCGATGACTTTCAGAGGAAACTGAATGTTGGGTTTTCATCACCACTAGGCTGCAACCTTTAGTCTCCATGTAAAAACACTAAAGATCGTAGTTGTTTGAACCCCGACGGCTGCGTGAGCTGACTTGCCTCCAAACTCCCGCATGGTGTGCTGTGCAACATGAGCCGCTCTTGTCAAAGCCGCCAACCTGAGACGCCGCAGGTATCAGGTTGGCTCTCAAATTTCATCAGTTGCAGCATGAACAGCAGGAGGAGATGAACTTGAATAGGTGTAAAAACTGTAAACATATCAATTGGTATCTCTTATTCCAGATTATGTGATGAATGTTTTGGTACCACATATAGTAAAGACTGTCATACCATGTATTTATATAGAAAAGTGTTCACTGCTTTCCTCACTGAAGGAAAGCAGTGACTGCAGGTTTCTGCAGGGTTATCTCACAGCGTGAACCAAGGCCTCTAGAAAACTGACCGTGAAAATGTACAACTTGCTCTGTTTAACCCTGTGTCTGGAATGAGACTATAAAGTGCAAGATACCTTGTGTTTTAGTTAGTTAGTGATTGTCATTGGCACTGTAGCCTTGTGATGAAGTGTTTTCCCCTCCCTTTAGAGTTACAGCGTTCTTTGTGATTAGGGATCCTAAAAACAATAAAAAGAGAGGAGCAGGCAAATGTGGTTTCAGAGCGGCAGGAGATTGTAACTGAAAGCACATCTCTGTCTGTTCTCCCCACGAGTAAGAAAGAATCTAACTCTGTCTTTCCTGTGGTTGTTTAATGTGTGTTAAACCTGACAAGAGTGAAACAAAACTAGAATAAAGATAGAAAACATTAAGTATTTCTGTTTTGCTATTAGTGAAGCAGTGAAGAAACAGAGCCGCTTTTTTCATGGATTTAACAGAAAACCAACAAAACAAACTTTTTATTTTTGATGGTGGATTATGAGCGCTCACTGCCCTCTGGTGGTGAAATATTGCAACTACAGATATTCCTATTCATGGTAATTTCTCAACCAGATAATTGGTTGAATTTAATTTATTCTTATTTTCACCTTTATCAGTTCAAATAAAATCAGCTTAAATTAATGTTTTTAAAGAGCCAGTTTGTTTACTGCAAGGTTAATAAATGGAAAAGAAAATTCCATTTTCTTTTTGGGAGAAAAATCCTCCCAAAAAGATTAGCTGTTGGTAATTTTGAGAATCAAGGCCTGAAAATATAAACAATGAAAATGTGCTTATGATAAAATCCAACCAGGTGAGATCAGAGCATTGAACAGGATGAAAAATATCTCAATGGAGAAAATTAAATATAAAAAGTTAAAGTTTAAAATATTTCTAATTATTACTTAGTAAACTGTATGACTGAATGAATCTGTAGAATACATTTAAAACACATAAAATAATATGATGTTGCTGCTGTTAATTTTATTCATAAATACCTTTATCAGTTTGAAAATTACTATCTATGATTAGGAAAATTAAATAGTGGGTGAATCAAAACCTCAGCAGAGTGTTAAGTTGGTGCTTTTGAATAAAAATTTCAGGTGGGAAAAAGGAAAACTAATTTAATATGAACACTAACCGAGAATATTAACTCGTTTCTTAAACTCTTAATGTGAAAGTAGCTAATGAAGTGAATGTGGTCTGTATATTTCTCTAACTTTTATAGAGTAGCTACAGTTACCATGTCAGTCCACTAGAGGGCACAACTGCCTGCTCTGAGAGAAGT
This sequence comes from Poeciliopsis gracilis, assembly GCA_911649635.1. Classification (NCBI taxonomy): domain Eukaryota; kingdom Metazoa; phylum Chordata; class Actinopteri; order Cyprinodontiformes; family Poeciliidae; genus Poeciliopsis; species Poeciliopsis gracilis. The sequence goes on along the minus strand of CAJVRI010000024.1, from coordinate 7,402 downwards.
TCAGTTTGCTTGTTGTAGCATCAATCATCTGAATGTTTCCAGGATAATTTAATCGATCATAACATTCTCCTGGCCTCAAACCGCAAGCTCAGCGTCTAAACCAGAATTGAGAGTTCTGTTTCAGCCTTTATGGAGCCAAAGATCCTTTCGAAGCTGCTGCTAGTCTGTTAGCACGCTAGCACCGAGAGCCGCTAATAGTCTGATGGATGTTTTCAGCTCTGTTGAGCTCCTTGTTCACACTGACCGATAAAACACTGATTGCATGTTAAAGTAGGCAGAACAGTTGTTATTAACATTCAATTATTATTAATAATAAGTATGAGAAAGATATAAACGTGATCAACTTCACAAAAGTCAGAAACCAACTGCAGCTATACAAACTCACCTGTATATTCAGAGCGGGAGTATTTCCGCCCTCTGGTGGCCATAGTGGGAACCACAGCCTGAGAATGCCGCATTATTTACATTTAATATCCAATTTATATAGAGAAAACTAACAATCTTCTCAACCAGAAAATAAATAATAAAAATAATCAAAAATAATATTAGTAGCTGTTTAAAGAGTTTTAAATCATTTCGACTCAAATATTATTTTGACATATTTATAAACCACTGTTCGATGTTATATTTGTAATAAAGTGTTCAAAGAGTTTTTAAACACAGCAGCTATATTTTATGATTTAGAACTCAGTTTTTTTCAGTGACTCTTATTTTACGGCATTAACATATGCTGACTTGATAAAAGTGAGCATTAAGAATCACTCAACCATCACAAAAACTGATGAACTTTATACGTTTCACGGAACAGTTTCTAATAACTAGTTATATTGATTTAATTCTGAAGATAGTGATCTGTATATATTAGAGAAAGCAAGGTAAATAACAGCTACTAAGAAATATGAACGACAGAAATGTAGTTACAAAACATTTTTATTCAGTTAAAATTCTTACAAAAATATAAAATGTGGGTAATTTTGAGAATTAAAGTCTGGCAAAACTATAAACATCACAAAAAACTATATATTAGTCATAAAAGTCGACCAGCTGATATTAGAGCAGAATAAAACCATCTAACGAAAAATAATAAATAATATTAAAATTAAATACTCAAATAAGCTTTCAAAAATATTTTAGCATTATAGTAAACAAGATTATTTACATTTTTGGGTTTGTTTTTGCCAGTTACGCACTCTCTACTGCCCTCCTGTGGTGACACAATGTAACTACACACTAAAATCATTTAGACGTGCTCAATGATAAACTTCTATAATAATAAAACGTTGATCGATTATTAGTGAACTGAAGTTCAGTCGCTGCTGTTCAGCATCAGAGTTTAGATCCGCAGCTGCTGATAATCAGTTTTGTATGTAAAACAAGCTGCTGCTAGTCTGTTAGCATCGCTAGCATCACTAGCTCCGCTCAGAGTCTCTGCGGGATGTTTTCAACTCTGTGGAGCTGCTTCTAGGTTCACACTGACAGAGAAAACATTTAAATGAACCCAGGAGAAGAATCTGCCTTCACTTATCAGTTATCAGTTATCCCGCTGGTTTGAAGCTGGAAACCAGTTAGCTTCCATGCTAAAGACTCGCATCATTCCCAGCAGCGAATTCTTCTTTTTATTGGTAACCATAGCTACCAAGAACCTCAGTAGTGTGTTCAGTCCCTCTGGTGGCTAAACGTGGCAATTACAACAATAAAGTTGAAAAATTTACAAATACGTTTCCCATGAGATCTTTCAAAATAAAATAGTAAAGTAAAATAACTACTGTTACAGTTGGAATCAGTTTAACTAAGAAACTTGGAGGAAAAACAATATTGATTAATGAATTGATTCTCATGAATTTTATTTAAACATCTTAAGTCTAAATAATGCAACAATAAGCTGCTGCTTTAAATTAGAAGCTTAAAAATTCTCAGATCAACTGAAATGGATGTTTCTGATTTTATTAAAATAAACTGTCAAAAAAAAGATAAAAACTTAAAATATATTTGGATTTATTGTTTATCCGAATACAATAAGCTAAACAGCATGGAAGATTAAAATAGATTTTGTTACTTTTTTTGGTACAAAATCAAATGCATAAAACCCCCCACCAAAAACATTATGAAAAACTTTATTAGCTCATCATTAAACACAGAGGAACCCACGTTACATTAAAATAAATATGAATAAAATAATATGAACCAATCACCATGTTATCCCATGAATTCAGAATAAATCAGCAAAACCAGAGTAAAGAGCCTGATGTGACATATTGAGTCCCCATTCCCCCTCATGTTCTCTAGATTAACTGGAAACGTAAAAAGTTCACCACCAAAAACAAACTGAGAAATATTAAAGCACTGAGAATCAATGACTATGATGAAAAACTTAATTATTTAAATACTTTAAGAATTACTATAAAATATATATGTATATTTATTCAGATTAAAAGATGGATGTTCCTGAAAACTGCTCCACGATCAGAGTTTCTGTGGGCCATCCAGTTCTAAACTGGTTAAACTGGTTTCTGTGGTGGAAGCTGAAGTTTCTCTGCTGTTTACAGTAAAACATCTTTTTATCTGTGGAGCTTTGAGGAACATTTTTATGTCAACAGAAGGAAGAAGCAGCAGAGAAAAGAGGTTTGAAGAGTCTTTCATGACTTCAGAGCTGAACTGGAAATGATTCCCATGTTTCCATGGAAACCATGGAAACCATGGAAACCTGGTTCTCAGACCATTTCTGGTTCCAGGAGGAAAATGAACCAGAGAGAAAAAAGATCAACTTTCCAGTTGAATTCAGTTCAGATCAAAACTCCATGAAGCCTCTAAATGGAGTTTGAATCGGATCTTTATTGATCCAAAGAGACAAACAACATTAGACACTAAATGACAGACATGAGAAAATAAACAGGAGGGAAATCTTTGAGGTCAGAGGTCATCATCATGGTTCAGAGTCTCTTGAGACTCAAACTGCTGCAGCTTCAACTTGTGAGGATCAGCAGGACACAGAGACGGTTCTCTACTTTACAGAGATATCAGTTGTCTTCCACCTGCAGAGAGAAGAAGGAAGCAGAGAGCAGATCAGTGAGTGTTTCCAGCCTCTCCAGCAGCAGTCAGTGACGCAGCACATCCAGTAGATGGTTTCCAGGCTGCAGTCAGACTGATCTCAGAGCTGTGACCAAGATGAACCTGATCAGTTGTTTCCTGTTGAACTGAGAGAACAAGCAGGTCTGAGATCAGATCTGCTGCTGCCACAGTTTGATGAATGAGGACCACTGTCTCTAGGACCACTGTCTCTAGACATGTTGGACGGCTGGACGCTGGAGTCCAGCTGGACGTCCTGGAGACATGGACACAGCAACAACACAGCAAGCTGCTGCTCCTCTGATTGGCTGATTGCTGTCTCTGTGTCCAATCAGGAGCCTGATCCATTCTCATCCCACTGAGAAGCTGCAGCTTTACTGGGAACACTGGATCTTTGCTTTGATGCTGACTGGGTTTAGTTCAATATGCTGACAGCAGCTGGACTCACTACAAACATTTACTTACTTTAAAGTCTCTACAAGATCCTTCAGCTGCTGAACATCTGATTCCTCCAGGTAGTTTCTTCTCAGGTCCAGTTCTGTCAGACGGGTCGGGTTGGACTTCAGAACTGAAGTCAAATAATCACAGCTGATCTTTGACAAACTACAGAACTTCAACCTGAATAAAGAATAAAAGATGTGAACCTACAGGATGCAGGTTAACCAGTCCAACAGAACCAGTTAAAGATTCTCATGGATATTAATGCCAACAAGCTGCTGCTCCAATAAAGACAGATTTGATTGATGATCAATTATATAGAATTATTCACAGAAATATCAATAATTATATAATTAAAATACCCCAATCTCTCCAGTCTGCAGCCTCCAGTCTGTAGAAAACCACAGAGCTCCTTCAGTCCAGAATCTTCCAGGTTGCTTCTGCTCAGGTCCAGTCCTGTCAGACGGGTCGGGTTGGACTTCAGAGCTGAGAACAGAGACGTCCAGCTGGTCTCTGATAACCTGCAGCTCAATCTGAATAAAGAATAAAAGATGTGAGCTGAACCAACAGGATGCAGTTAAACCTGAAATATGAACAAATAAAGAATAAAAATGTAGAAAATTAATTTCCCTGAATGTAAAAGAAACAAGATGAACTGATTCTAACATCTGATCCAGTCAAACTGGTTTAAAGAGTCCAAACCAGCAGAACCAGAACATTTGATCAACAAAGAAACTCAAAGTTTCTCTCCAAGTTTCTGAGGATCTTAAACTCAGTGGATGTTTTTCTCTCCATGTTTCCTTCCAGGCTCTGGATCAGCCGACTGCTCTGTCCATCATTGATCTGCTGATATTTTATGGCTCCAGTTTTTCTTCATTAATTATTAATGATGTTTTTCTTGCTGCTTGTATTTTAACTGCAGCTCATTGCTCAGTATGACAGATGGAAACGGGTTGATTTCAATCCTTTTATAATATCATCACATTCTGAAAGTTGATCATTTTCTCATTTTGTGCTGATTCAGTTTCTGAACATCAACTAGAAAATATTGATCCTTTTCTCTGTGAGGTCATTGAGGGTCATTTAGTTCCAGTTCTGAATCGTTCATCAGAGACGCTGCAGAAATGGGAACATTATCATAAAGGAACAACCTGATAGTGAAGATCAATCATTTTAAATCGATTTTCCAGTAAAACACATGAGAATGATTTCAGTGAACTGCTGCAGCTTGTTGCATACAAAGCATTACAAAGGTAAGACCTCACTTCCTGTCCTTCAAAATAAGAGCTGAATCAAGATGTTTGAACAAAATGACTGTAACAAAGTCAGTATTTCCTGCAGGCTGTTAATGAATCATCTTGATATCATTTATGTCTCTTAATGTCCAGGATCTCTGCCAGAAGACTGTGGTCATCCTGATAGAATCTGACTGTCAGAACAAACTCAGGTTTTCCTCTGGAAGCTGCTCTCACTGCTTTTAGGACGACTGACTTTCATTTGCTCCATTAGTGGAATCGACACTAACATGGAAACTCATCACTTGCTTCCATTTTGTTTTGCTTCCTGCAGCATCAAACTGCTGCATGTGCTGCAGCTCCATATGAGCAGCAGTCAAGTCCCCAGAAAGCTTCCCTGGTTCTAGGAACCGTTTCATCCAGTGAGTCCACTTTCTCTGTCCGTCTCTGTCAGACTGTGAACCTTTAGTCTGAGCTTGTGGAGAACCTCTCCTAACAACCTGCTGCAGATCCATGTGCTGCATCTTTGCTGGTTCTGGTTCTGGGAGCAGAAACTCATGTCCTGAAGAACCTGCAGCCTGTTGAGCTCAGAGAAAAACTCAGTGGTCTGGATTGATTCAGACCGAGCTGAAGTTGGTTTCTGATTGAAGCTTCTGATTCAGGAAGTGGATAAAGGGCCATTCCACCTAATTATTGACCATCAGCATCTTTAATCTACTCTAGTTAAAACACTGCAACACCTGGACTCTTTAAACCTGGACTGGATCATCATCAACTAATAGCAGAAGATTTAAAACTAATGTGGAATTTATGGATCTTCAATAAAGGGACATTTCATGTTGACCTTTGACCTGCTTGACATGAGGGGGATTTCTACACACTGGGGTCCGAATGCTGTCCTGTTCTGACCTCAGATCAGCAGGTCCAACTCAGTTACACAGAGAAACTAAATTAAACTCTGGATCCAGGAACAAACTCAGAAAATATTGATTAGATCAGAAGAAATGAACTTTGATTGATGATCAATTATATAGAATTATTCACAGAAATATCAATAATTATATCATTAAAATACCTCAATGTCTCCAGTCTGCAGCCTTCAGTCTGTAGAAAAGCACAGAGCTCCTTCAGTCCAGAACCTTCCAGGTTGGTTCCGTTCAGCTCCAGTTCTGTCAGACGGGTCGGGTTGGACTTCAGAGCTGAGAACAGAGACGTCCAGCTGGTCTCTGATAACCTGCATTCATCCAATCTGAATAAAGAATAAAAGATGTGAACTGAACCAACAGGATGCAGTTAAAACTGAAATATGAACAAATAAATAATCAAAATGTAGAATATTAATTTCCCTGAATGTAAAAGAAACAAGATGAACTGATTCTAACATCTGATCCAGTCAAACTGGTTTAAAGAGTCCAAACCAGCAGAACCAGAACATTTGATCCACAAAGAAACTCAAAGTTTTCTATCAGTCTGGATGAGTTGAGCTATTTCTGCTGGTTCCTGATCATCAGACCCGACTTGGTAACTGGATCAGAACCAGTCAGTTTCTTCATTAATGGCCTTTGGTTCCTATTAAAGCTGCTGAAAGCCAATGGAGGCCATTATTTCCTCATTGCCACCCCCAACAGAGCCCCTTGCCACCCCTACTGCCACCCCACTGGAAATGGTCATTTTAAAATATAATACTTATGAGATCGGCAAAGATTTGCCAGGAAAACTGTAATTTCCGACTGTCCCTGAAGGCAGCCCGATGCCGTAGCAGCCTACGTGTTGCTCACTGACGCTGTTCATTGGTTAAGCTGACATGTTGGGTTCCTGCTTGATCCAAAACACCCGCGGCTTCAGAGTTACACCGTCGAGGAGTTTTGCAGGTATTTCCAACATTTTCCCCTCAGCGGTAACCGCTGTGTTACCTTCCTAATGAGAGGCGGCTCTTGTCATACATATAAAAAGACAAAATAAATGGTTGTGCGCCGCTCCGTAGTGCCTCGTTTATTATATTAGCCATGCTAGTGCTGATAGATTGTGTTTTAGACAGATTCTTTTAACATGTTTTAGTGCACATGCTGCCCTGTAATGTTTTATTCATTTGGCCAGGATATATCTCCCAGCTCTTGCTTGAAATGTATGTGGTAAGAATATGTGAAAAACCATTGTTACGTTTTATAATGACTGAAATGTAAGTAGGCTATGTCATATGAAACCTAACTAGTTATATTAATTAATTTAATTAATCTATTTTTAATTTAGTATTATTTTAGCTAGCTACAGAAAACTAAAAACTATAGTTTAAATAATAGTTAAATATAGTGTTGTCTCTGCCAAACAGTCATGGAGTCTAAATACCAGGCTGTCTTATTTTGTGTAGAGCCCAAATGAAGAGAAAAGGGAAGATCTCCCAGTTCTTCTTAAAGAGGCAGAAACCAGGACCAGACAGAACCCTGCAGCAGTGACCAACCTGGAGAAGCCAGCCAGGAGACACCAGGCCCAAGTGCATCACCAGCAGGTTAGAGGCTGTGACAGAGAGTTATTAAGTAGTAAAATCCAATAAGCCTAATTCTAAAGGTTAGCATGATGCTTTTTGCATTTTTCATTGTGTCTGTTTATGCATTTCACAGTTAAGTTCCCGAGAGAGATGAGGGTGATATAGATTCAGAGTCAGA
>CAJVRI010000020.1:0-97625 GCA_911649635.1 Poeciliopsis gracilis | reverse complement strand
GAACAAAGTGGAGCTAACATGTATCAGATGTAAATGCACATGCTGCATATTCTTTGTTCACAAACATATTTGCAGTCACATAAGCCTCACTGTGTGTTCAATGTGAACCTCTAAAAGATTAACTTTGTCTCACCCTTAATGCAGTCGATCTTAGAGATTTGAGTTGAGTGTATTTGAGCTGAGCAAGCAGTGGGTTTTAATACCTGATGCACATGTTGCTCCAATAGTCTCCATAAAGATAGCCTTCCTATAACAATCACAAACATGCTGGTAAAGGTAAACCAGCTTTGCAAGATCGCTTTCCAAATACACCATATTGAGTGAAATAGGGTGTGCACAATCCACAGCGAGTTAGAAAAATTTGGAGGTGCACAAAAAACATATTACTTTACTGGCACTAATTCAGTGCATCTTATTGTTATTTAGCTGAGTTTAATTGTTGTCAGGAAGAAGTACAGATTTTTTATGCAATATTTATGAAGGTAGTGTTTTCAACAGTACTTCAAATATGAAGTTATTGTTATTCCTGTTATTCACATGTCACATTTTTTCAATGACAGGTGATGCCAAGGAAGAAAAATACCTGAAGAAAATAATTCTTGAGGAGGTGGGTCAACAGGAAAGTGACCCAAAACTTTCTGAGATAGTGATGTTTGAAAGTGGGAAAAAGAACCTAATCACATCCAAAGATTTATTTACCAACAATAAATCTCAGACTTCCAAACTTCCTGATGTGTCCAATAATGTGCGAACTGTTCTGATGAAAGGAGTTCCTGGTGTTGGTAAAACTTTCCAAACAAAAATGTTCATGAAGGACTGGGCAAAAGAAAACTCCAACAAACACTTAAAGGCTTTAGTGACCTTTGATTTCACTGAGTTGAATACAAAGAAGGATGAAGTAAAAAGCATGGAATCTCTGCTGAATGATTTCTTCAAGAAAAAAAATGCTGTTTTCAAAGATGACAAGAAAAAGATATGTTTCATTCTTGATGGTCTGAATGTAATTAAAATGATTCATCAATGGATGAGCTGCTAACGAATCTGATCAAAGGAAATCTGCTTCCTGAAGCTCATATTTGGATAATTTCTCAACCAAAAGGAGTTGATAAGATTCCTTCTGAATATATCAACAAAACTGTTCTCTGTCAAGGTAAGAATATCCATCTAAATTACACTTAGCTTGTACACAAAATGATCATTTGTGTTGACTTTATTCAAGAGTTATCTGATTTTACATCATTTATTAATTTACATAATTTTTGACCAATCCTGTTCAAAGCTCAGTGAGTTTCTTTGGTGTGTTGAATTTCTGATGCTTTAGTTTCATATGGCATTTATTTTCTCCCTTACATTAAACTGGTAAAGCCTCATAAATATTTTTATATGCGGGTTGCTTGGGCAGCTCATCATTGACCCACTCTGTTTTTTTTTTTAAATAAAAAGTGTTGCAGGTTGTCAGAAAATTTGAAAACATGGTATGTTGGAAAACATTATTGCTAATACTTGAGCACCAGCTAAAAAAGTCTCACAAAAAATGCAATTAAATGTTCTGTGCAGTTAAATCCTAATTAAGTAATCTACCTTTGTATTTTAAAATGATATATATATATAGTGCTGATTCATTTAAAGTAAGGACAGAAAAATAAATATTTTGTAAAATTGACAATGATAAAAAAGAATTTGCATTAATAACTAAATATTCTTAGGATAGAAAATTTCTTTACTGTCAATTTTAATGTGTTTTTGTATTTTCTTCTACCATTTTGTTTAATAATATCTGCAGCTTGCTGCATTTTACTGTATTGGATTAGGTGATCTTTATACTGCATAATATTTTATGTTGTATTTTTGCCCATTCTGGATTTTATTCTTAATTCTGTTTTAATATATTTTAGATTTCTATATATGTGCAACTCTATACATGCTTTGATTGTTTGGTCACTTTGCTGCTGTTACACTGACATTTCCCCACTGTGGGACAATGAAAGATATTTCTATTCTATTTTATCAAGTTACACTCACACATACAGAATCAAGGAAATGCCAGAACAAAGTGGAGCTAACATGTATCAGATGTAAATGCACATGCTGCATATTCTTTGTTCACAAACATATTTGCAGTCACATAAGCCTCACTGTGTGTTCAATTGAACCTCTAAAAGATTAACTTTGTCTCACCCTTAATGCAGTCGATCTTAGAGATGTAAGTTGAGTGTATTTGAGCTGAGCAAGCAGTGGGTTTTAATACCTGATGCACATGTTGCTCCAATAGTCTCCATAAAGATAGCCTTCCTATAACAATCACAAACATGCTGGTAAAGGTAAACCAGCTTTGCAAGATCGCTTTCCAAATACCCCATTTTGAGTGAAATAGGGTGTGCACAATCCACAGCTAGTCAGAAAAATATGGAGGTGCACAAAAAACATATTAATTTACTGGCACTAGTTCAGTGCATCTTATTGTTATTTAGCTGAGTTTAACTTGTTGTCAGGAAGAAGTACAGATTTTTTAATGCAATATTATGAAGGTAGTGTTTTTAACAGTGCTTCAAATATGAAGTTATTGTTATTCCTGTTATTCACATGTCACATTTTTTCAATGACAGGTGATGCCAAGGAAGAAAAATACCTGAAGAAAATAATTCTTAAGGAGGTGGGTCAACAGGAAAGTGACCCAAAACTTTCTGAGATAGTGATGTTTGAAAGTGGGATAAAGAACCTAATCACATCCAAAGATTTATTTACCAACAATAAATCTCAGACTTCCAAACTTCCTGATGTGTCCAATAATGTGCGAACTGTTCTGATGAAAGGAGTTCCTGGTGTTGGTAAAACTTTCCAAACAAAAAATGTTCATGAAGGACTGGGCAAAAGAAAACTCCAACAAACACTTAAAGGCTTTAGTGACCTTTGATTTCACTGAGTTGAATACAAAGAAGGATGAAGTAAAAAGCATGGAATCTCTGCTGAATGATTTCTTCAAGAAAAAAAATGCTGTTTTCAAAGATGACAAGAAAAAAGATATGTTTCATTCTTGATGGTCTGGAAGAATGCAAACTTCCTCTTGACTTTAAAAACAACAAAGAAGTTAAAGACTTGAAGGAAGAAGCATCAATGGATGAGCTGCTAACGAATCTGATCAAAGGAAATCTGCTTCCTGAAGCTCATATTTGGATAATTTCTCAACCAAAAGGAGTTGATAAGATTCCTTCTGAATATATCAACAAAACTGTTCTCTGTCAAGGTAAGAATATCCATCTAAATTACACTTAGCTTGTACACAAAATGATCATTTGTGTTGACTTTATTCAAGAGTTATCTGATTTTACATCATTTATTAATTTACATAATTTTTGACCAATCCTGTTCAAAGCTCAGTGAGTTTCTTTGGTGTGTTGAATTTCTGATGCTTTAGTTTCATATGGCATTTATTTTCTCCCTTACATTAAACTGGTAAAGCCTCATAAATATTTTTATATGCGGGTTGCTTGGGCAGCTCATCATTGACCCACTCTGTTTTTTTTTTTTAAATAAAAAGTGTTGCAGGTTGTCAGAAAATTTGAAAACATGTTATGTTGGAAAACATTATTGCTAATACTTGAGCACCAGCTAAAAAAGTCTCACAAATAATGCAATTAAATGTTCTTTGCAGTTAAATCCTAATTAAGTAATCTACCTTTGTATTTTAAAACGATATATATATAATGCTGATTCATTTAAAAGTAATTGAAAGAAAATAAATATTTTGTAAAATTTACAATGATAAAAAAGAATTTGCATTAATAACTAAATATTCTTAGGATAGAAAATTTCTTTACTGTCAATTTTAATGTGTTTTTGTATTTTCTTCTACCATTTTGTTTAATAATATCTGCAGCTTGCTGCATTTTACTGTATTGGATTAGGTGATCTTTATACTGCATAATATTTCCCTTCTGGATTTTATTCTTAATTCTGTTTTAATTTAGATTTTTATATATGTGCAACTCTATACATGCTTTGATTATTTGGTCACTTTGCTGCTGTTACACTGACATTTCCCGACTGTGGGACAATGAAAGATATTTCTATTCTATTTTATCAAGTTACACTCACACATACAGAATCAAGGAAATGCCAGAACAAAGTGGAGCTAACATGTATCAGATGTAAATGCACATGCTGCATATTCTTTGTTCACAAACATATTTGCAGTCACATAAGCCTCACTGTGTGTTCAATGTGAACCTCTAAAAGATTAACTTTGTCTCACCCTTAATGCAGTCGATCTTAGAGATTTGAGTTGAGTGTATTTGAGCTGAGCAAGCAGTGGGTTTTAATACCTGATGCACATGTTGCTCCAATAGTCTCCATAAAGATAGCCTTCCTATAACAATCACAAACATGCTGGTAAAGGTAAACCAGCTTTGCAAGATCGCTTTCCAAATACACCATTTTGAGTGAAATAGGGTGTGCACAATCCACAGCTAGTCAGAAAAATTTGGAGGTGCACAAAAAACATTAATTTACTGGCACTAATTCAGTGCATCTTATTTATTTAGCTGAGTTTAACTTGTTGTCAGGAAGAAGTACAGATTTTTTTATGCAATATTTCTGAAGGTAGTGTTTTTAACAGTGTTTATATATGAAGTTATTGTTATTCCTGTTATTCACATGTGACATTTTTTCAATGATAGGTGATGGCAAGGAAGAAAAATACCTGAAGAAAATAATTCTTGAGGAGGTGGGTCAACAGGAAAGTGACCCAAAACTTTCTGAGATAGTGATGTTTGAAAGTGGGATAAAGAACCTAATCACATCCAAAGATTTATTTACCAACAATAAATCTCAGACTTCCAAACTTCCTGATGTGTCCAATAATGTGCGAACTGTTCTGATGAAAGGAGTTCCTGGTGTTGGTAAAACTTTCCAAACAAAAATGTTCATGAAGGACTGGGCAAAAGAAAACTCCAACAAACATTAAAGGCTTTAGTGACCTTTGATTTCACTGAGTTGAATACAAAGAAGGATGAAGTAAAAAGCATGAATCTCTGCTGAATGATTTCTTCAAGAAAAAAAATGCTGTTTTCAAAGATGACAAGAAAAAGATATGTTTCATTCTTGATGGTCTGGAAGAATGCAAACTTCCTCTTGACTTTAAAAACAACAAAGAAGTTAAAGACTTGAAGGAAGAAGCATCAATGGATGAGCTGCTAACGAATCTGATCAAAGGAAATCTGCTTCCTGAAGCTCATATTTGGATAATTTCTCAACCAAAAGGAGTTGATAAGATTCCTTCTGAATATATCAACAAAACTGTTCTCTGTCAAGGTAAGAATATCCATCTAAATTACACTTAGCTTGTACACAAAATGATCATTTGTGTTGACTTTATTCAAGAGTTATCTGATTTTACATCATTTATTAATTTACATAATTTTTGACCAATCCTGTTCAAAGCTCAGTGAGTTTCTTTGGTGTGTTGAATTTCTGATGCTTTAGTTTCATATGGCATTTATTTTCTCCCTTACATTAAACTGGTAAAGCCTCATAAATATTTTTATATGCGGGTTGCTTGGGCAGCTCATCATTGACCCACTCTGTTTTTTTTTTTTAAATAAAAAGTGTTGCAGGTTGTCAGAAAATTTGAAAACATGTTATGTTGGAAAACATTATTGCTAATACTTGAGCACCAGCTAAAAAAGTCTCACAAATAATGCAATTAAATGTTCTTTGCAGTTAAATCCTAATTAAGTAATCTACCTTTGTATTTTAAAATGATATATATATAATGCTGATTCATTTAAAGTAAGGGAAAGGAAAATAAATATTTTGCAAAATTGACAATGATAAAAAAGAATTGGTATTAATAACTCAATATGCTTTGGGTATAACATTTCTTTACTGTCAATTTTAATGTGTTTTTGTATTTTCTTCTACCATTTTGTTTAATAATATCTGCAGCTTGCTGCATTTTACTGTATTGGATTAGGTGATCTTTATACTGCATAATATTTTATGTTGTTTTTTTGCCCATTCTGGATTTTATTCTTAATTCTGTTTTAATTTAGATTTTTATATATGTGCAACTCTATACATGCTTTCATTATTTGGTCACTTTGCTGCTGTAACACTGACATTTCCCCACTGTGGGACAATGAAAGATATTTCTATTCTATTTTATAAAGTTACACTCACACATACAGAATCAATGAAATGCACAGATTGTCAGAAAAATTTGGAGGTGCACAAGAAGCATATTAATTCACTGGTACTAGTTCAGTGCATCTTATTTTTATTTAGCTGAGTTTAATTTGTTGTCAGGAAGAAGTACAGATTTTTTATGCAATATTTATGAAGGTAGTGTTTTTAACAGTGCTTCAAATATGAAGTTATTGTTATTCCTGTTATTCACATGTGACATTTTTTCAATGATAGGTGATGCCAAGGAAGAAAAATACCTGAAGAAAGTAATTCTTGAGGATGTGGATCTACAGGAAAGTGACCCAAAACTTTCTGAGATAGTGATGTTTGAAAGTGGGAAAAAGAACGTCATCAAGCCCAAAGATTTATTTATCAAAAATTTATCTCTGATTTCCATAATGCTTTTTAAGTCCAATAATGTGCGAACTGTTCTGATGAAGGGAGTTCCTGGTGTTGGTAAAACTTTCCAAAGAAAAATGTTCATGAAGGACTGGGCAAAAGAAAACTCCAACAAACACTTAAAGGCTTTAGTGACCTTTGATTTCACTGAGTTGAATACAAAGAAGGATGAAGTAAAAAGCATGGAATCTCTGCTGAATGATTTCTTCAAGAAAAAAAATGCTGTTTTCAAAGATGACAAGAAAAAGATATGTTTCATTCTTGATGGTCTGGAAGAATTGCAAACTTCCTCTTGACTTTAAAAACAACAAAGAAGTTAAAGACTTGAAGGAAGAAGCATCAATGGATGAGCTGCTAACGAATCTGATCAAAGGAAATCTGCTTCCTGAAGCTCATATTTGGATAATTTCTCAACCAAAAGGAGTTGATAAGATTCCTTCTGAATATATCAACAAAACTGTTCTCTGTCAAGGTAAGAATATCCATCTAAATTACACTTAGCTTGTACACAAAATGATCATTTGTGTTGACTTTATTCAAGAGTTATCTGATTTTACATCATTTATTAATTTACATAATTTTTGACCAATCCTGTTCAAAGCTCAGTGAGTTTCTTTGGTGTGTTGAATTTCTGATGCTTTAGTTTCATATGGCATTTATTTTCTCCCTTACATTAAACTGGTAAAGCCTCATAAATATTTTTATATGCGGGTTGCTTGGGCAGCTCATCATTGACCCACTCTGTTTTTTTTTTTTAAATAAAAAGTGTTGCAGGTTGTCAGAAAATTTGAAAACATGTTATGTTGGAAAACATTATTGCTAATACTTGAGCACCAGCTAAAAAAGTCTCACAAAAAATGCAATTAAATGTTCTTTGCAGTTAAATCCTAATTAAGTAATCTACCTTTGTATTTTAAAAAATTTTTAAAAGTAATTGAAAGGAAAATAAATTTAGTAAAAATTACAAAGTAAAAAAAAAAAATTGTATTAACTAAATATTCTTAGGATAGAAAATTTCTTTACTGTCAATTTTAATGTGTTTTTGTATTTTCTTCTACCATTTTGTTTAATAATATCTGCAGCTTGCTGCATTTTACTGTATTGGATTAGGTGATCTTTATACTGCATAATATTTTATGTTGAATTTTTGCCCATTCTGGATTTTATTCTTAATTCTGTTTTAATTTAGATTTCTATATATGTGCAACTCTATACATGCTTTCATTATTTGGTCACTTTGATGCTGTTACACTGACATTTCCCCACTGTGGGACAATGAAAGATATTTCTATTCTATTTTATCAAGTTACACTCACACATACAGAATCAAGGAAATGCCAGAACAAAGTGGAGCTAACATGTATCAGATGTAAATGCACATGCTGCATATTCTTTGTTCACAAACATATTTGCAGTCACATAAGCCTCACTGTGGGCTCAATGTGAACCTCTAAAAGATTAACTTTGTCTCACCCTTAATGCAGTCGCTCTTAGAGATGTAAGTTGAGTGTATTTGAGCTGAGCAAGCAGTGGGTTTTAATACCTGATGCACATGTTGCTCCAATAGTCTCCATAAAGATAGCCTTCCTATAACAATCACAAACATGCTGGTAAAGGTAAACCAGCTTTGCAAGATCGCTTTCCAAATACACCATTTTGAGTGAAATAGGGTGTGCACAATCCACAGCTAGTCAGAAAAATTTGGAGGTGCACAAAAAACATATTAATTTACTGGCACTAATTCAGTGCATCTTATTGTTATTTAGCTGAGTTTAACTTGTTGTCAGGAAGAAGTACAGATTTTTTATGCAATATTTGAAGGTAGTGTTTTTAACAGTGTTTAAATATGAAGTTATTGTTATTCCTGTTATTCACATGTCACATTTTTTCAATGACAGGAGATGGCAAGGAAGAAAAATACCTGAAGGAAATAATTCTTGAGGAGGTGGGTCAACAGGAAAGTGACCCAAAACTTTCTGAGATAGTGATGTTTGAAAGTGGGATAAAGAACCTAATCACATCCAAAGATTTATTTACCAACAATAAATCTCAGACTTCCAAATTTCCTGATGTGTCCAATAATGTGCGAACTGTTCTGATGGAAGGAGTTCCTGGTGTTGGTAAAACTTTCCAAAAAAAAATGTTCATGAAGGACTGGGCAAAAGAAAACTCCAACAAACACTTAAAGGCTTTAGTGACCTTTGATTTCACTGAGTTGAATACAAAGAAGGATGAAGTAAAAAGCATGGAATCTCTGCTGAATGATTTCTTCAAGAAAAAAAATGCTGTTTTCAAAGATGACAAGAAAAAGATATGTTTCATTCTTGATGGTCTGGAAAATTGCAAACTTCCTCTTGACTTTAAAAACAACAAAGAAGTTAAAGACTTGAAGGAAGAAGCATCAATGGATGAGCTGCTAACGAATCTGATCAAAGGAAATCTGCTTCCTGAAGCTCATATTTGGATAATTTCTCAACCAAAAGGAGTTGATAAGATTCCTTCTGAATATATCAACAAAACTGTTCTCTGTCAAGGTAAGAATATCCATCTAAATTACACTTAGCTTGTACACAAAATGATCATTTGTGTTGACTTTATTCAAGAGTTATCTGATTTTACATCATTTATTAATTTACATAATTTTTTGACCAATCCTGTTCAAAGCTCAGTGAGTTTCTTTGGTGTGTTGAATTTCTGATGCTTTAGTTTCATATGGCATTTATTTTCTCCCTTACATTAAACTGGTAAAGCCTCATAAATATTTTTATATGCGGGTTGCTTGGGCAGCTCATCATTGACCCACTCTGTTTTTTTTTTTAAATAAAAAGTGTTGCAGGTTGTCAGAAAATTTGAAAACATGTTATGTTGGAAAACATTATTGCTAATACTTGAGCACCAGCTAAAAAAGTCTCACAAAAAATGCAATTAAATGTTCTTTGCAGTTAAATCCTAATTAAGTAATCTACCTTTGTATTTTAAAATGATATATATATAATGCTGATTCATTTAAAAAATTGAAAGGAAAATAATTGTATTTTTATCTAAATATTCTTAGGAAAATTTATTTACTGTCAATTTTAATGTGTTTTTGTATTTTCTTCTACCATTTTGTTTAATAATATCTGCAGCTTGCTGCATTTTACTGTATTGGATTAGGTGATCTTTATACTGCATAATATTTTATGTTGAATTTTTGCCCATTCTGGATTTTATTCTTAATTCTGTTTTAATTTAGATTTTTATATATGTGCAACTCTATACATGCTTTGATTGTTTGGTCACTTTGCTGCTGTTACACTGACATTTCCCCACTGTGGGACAATGAAAGATATTTCTATTCTATTTTATCAAGTTACACTCACACATACAGAATCAAGGAAATGCCAGAACAAAGTGGAGCTAACATGTATCAGATGTAAATGCACATGCTGCATATTCTTTGTTCACAAACATATTTGCAGTCACATAAGCCTCACTGTGTGTTCAATGTGAACCTCTAAAAGATTAACTTTGTCTCACCCTTAATGCAGTCGCTCTTAGAGATGTAAGTTGAGTGTATTTGAGCTGAGCAAGCAGTGGGTTTTAATACCTGATGCACATGTTGCTCCAATAGTCTCCATAAAGATAGCCTTCCTATAACAATCACAAACATGCTGGTAAAGGTAAACCAGCTTTGCAAGATCGCTTTCCAAATACAACATTTTGAGTGAAATAGGGTGTGCACAATCCACAGCTAGTCAGAAAAATTTGGAGGTGCACAAGCAGCATATTAATTTACTGGCACTAATTCATTGCATCTTATTGTTATTTAATTTGTTGTCAGGAATAATAACTGATTTTTTATTAAATATTTCTGAAGGTAGTGTTTTTAACAGTGTTTATATATGAAGTTATTGTTATTCCTGTTATTCACATGTGACATTTTTTCAATGATAGGTGATGGCAAGGAAGAAAAATACCTGAAGAAAGTAATTCTTAAGGAGGTGGGTCAACAGGAAAGTGACCCAAAACTTTCTGAGATAGTGATGTTTGAAAGTGGGATAAAGAACCTCATCACATCCAAAGATTTATTTACCAACAATAATTCTCAGACTTCCAAACTTCCTGATGTGTCCAATAATGTGCGAACTGTTCTGATGGAAGGAGTTCCTGGTGTTGGTAAAACTTTCCAAAGAAAAATGTTCATGAAGGACTGGGCAAAAGAAAACTCCAACAAACACTTAAAGGCTTTAGTGACCTTTGATTTCACTGAGTTGAATACAAAGAAGGATGAAGTAAAAAGCATGGAATCTCTGCTGAATGATTTCTTCAAGAAAAAAAATGCTGTTTTCAAAGATGACAAGAAAAAGATATGTTTCATTCTTGATGGTCTGGAAAATTGCAAACTTCCTCTTGACTTTAAAAACAACAAAGAAGTTAAAGACTTGAAGGAAGAAGCATCAATGGATGAGCTGCTAACGAATCTGATCAAAGGAAATCTGCTTCCTGAAGCTCATATTTGGATAATTTCTCAACCAAAAGGAGTTGATAAGATTCCTTCTGAATATATCAACAAAACTGTTCAATGTCAAGGTAAGATTCCTCTAAATTACACTTAGTTACAAAAATATAATTTTTGTTAACTTTATTCAAGAGTTATTTGTACACAATATTTATTAATTTACATAATTTTTGACCAATCCTGTTCAAAGCTCAGTGAGTTTCTTTGGTGTGTTGAATTTCTGATGCTTTAGTTTCATATGGCATTTATTTTCTCCCTTACATTAAACTGGTAAAGCCTCATAAATATTTTTATATGCGGGTTGCTTGGGCAGCTCATCATTGACCCACTCTGTTTTTTTTTTTTTTTAAAATAAAAAGTGTTGCAGGTTGTCAGAAAATTTGAAAACATGGTATGTTGGAAAACATTATTGCTAATACTTGAGCACCAGCTAAAAAAGTCTCACAAAAAATGCAATTAAATGTTCTTTGCAGTTAAATCCTAATTAAGTAATCTACCTTTGTATTTTAAAACGAGATATATATAATGCTAATTCATTTAAAAGTAATTGAAAGGAAAATAAATAGGTAGTAAAATACAAAATGGCAAAAAAAAAAATAATTGTATTTTTATCTAAATATTCTTAGGAAATTTATTTACTGTCAATTTTAATGTGTTTTTTGTACCTTTTTTTTAATAATATCTGCAGCTTGCTGCATTTTACTGTATTGGATTAGGTGATCTTTATACTGCATAATATTTTATGTTGAATTTTTGCCCATTCTGGATTTTATTCTTAATTCTGTTTTAATTTAGATTTTTATATATGTGCAACTCTATACATGCTTTGATTGTTTGGTCACTTTGCTGCTGTTACACTGACATTTCCCCACTGTGGGACAATGAAAGATATTTCTATTCTATTTTATCAAGTTACACTCACACATACAGAATCAAGGAAATGCCAGAACAAAGTGGAGCTAACATGTATCAGATGTAAATGCACATGCTGCATATTCTTTGTTCACAAACATATTTGCAGTCACATAAGCCTCACTGTGTGTTCAATGTGAACCTCTAAAAGATTAACTTTGTCTCACCCTTAATGCAGTCGATCTTAGAGATGTAAGTTGAGTGTATTTGAGCTGAGCAAGCAGTGGGTTTTAATACCTGATGCACATGTTGCTCCAATAGTCTCCATAAAGATAGCCTTCCTATAACAATCACAAACATGCTGGTGAAGGTCAACCAGCTTTGCAAGATCGCTTTCCAAATACACCATATTGAGTGAAATAGGGTTTGCACAATCCACAGCGAGTCAGAAAAATATGGAGGTGCACAAAAAACATTAATTTACTGGCACTAGTTCAGTGCATCTTATTGTTATTTAATTTGTTGTCAGGAAGAATAACTGATTTTTTTATGCAATATTTCTGAAGGTAGTGTTTTTAACAGTGTTTATATATGAATTTTTTGTTATTCCTGTTATTCACATGTGACATTTTTTCAATGACAGGAGATGGCAAGGAAGAAAAATACCTGAAGAAAGTATTTCTTAAGGAGGTGGGTCACCAGGAAAGTGAAGCAAAACTTTCTGAGATAGTGATGTTTGAAAGTGGGATAAAGAACCTAATCACATCCAAAGATTTATTTACCAACAATAAATCTCAGACTTCCAAATTTCCTGATGTGTCCAATAATGTGCGAACTGTTCTGATGGAAGGAGTTCCTGGTGTTGGTAAAACTTTCCAAAGAAAAATGTTCATGAAGGACTGGGCAAAAGAAAACTCCAACAAACACTTAAAGGCTTTAGTGACCTTTGATTTCACTGAATTGAATACAAAAAAGGATGAAGTAAAAAGCATGGAATCTCTGCTGAATGATTTCTTCAACAAAAAAAATGCTGTTTTCAAAGATGACAAGAAAAAGATATGTTTCATTCTTGATGGTCTGGAAAATTGCAAACTTCCTCTTGACTTTAAAAACAACAAAGAAGTTAAAGACTTGAAGGAAGAAGCATCAATGGATGAGCTGCTAACGAATCTGATCAAAGGAAATCTGCTTCCTGAAGCTCATATTTGGATAATTTCTCAACCAAAAGGAGTTGATAAGATTCCTTCTGAATATATCAACAGAACTGTTCTCTGTCAAGGTAAGAATATTTATCATCTAAGTCAATTACTCTTAATTTATCTTCTACACATTTTTCTTTTTTTTTTCTTCAAAAGTTATGTGATTTTTCCTCCGTGTACAACTTTGTTTTGTCTGATTAGAAACATATGAACAACAGAAGAAGTTGGAGTCGCGTCTGAAAAATAGATTTCTGGAAGAAATCATTGACAAAACAGATGAAATCAGTCATCCAAACCAGAAATCAACAGAACATATCATCAGAAGAGAAAATGGCTCTAAAGAAGGGAAAATTCAACAGAACAATTTTACAAAAGTGAATCAACTTTCTGAGATCTTCAAAGATGTGAAAGGAAAGAAAACTAGAGCAGTGATGACCATTGGAGAAGCTGGAATAGGCAAATCTTTTCACATGAAAAAATTTATAAAAGGATGGACTAAAAATGATAACGAGAAAAGGTCATTTTTCAGCTGGAACAAAAGTTCACTCTGTAGCCAGGCAAAACCTGCAGAACTTTTGTTTCTTATTGACTTCTCAAAACTCAACTTGATAAAAATTAATATCAGTCTCTTTGAGCTTCTTAATCACTTCTACAAGGAGACCAAAGATATCATCATCTCTGACTATTCCCAGTTAAATATTTTATGTATTTTGGATGGACTCCATGCATACAAAGATTTAGACTTTGAAAAGAAAGAAATCTTCACTGATATCAGAGAACAAACATCAGTCGATGTGTTACTAACAAACCTTATCAGAGGAAACCTGCTGCCAGAGGCCAAGATCTGGATAACATCTCAGCCTCCAGCTGCTGAGAAAATCCCTGATGGTTTAATTGACAGACTGACAGAAATACGAGGTAAGATCTGCTGATGCAAATTTCTTATAATTAGATTGAACTTCAATGTATTTTCTAACATTCAAACTGTCATCAGTAAAATTACAAAAGTTTGACTTTTAGTTAAAATCAAATTATATTAAAATGTTTAAGCAAATTAGCCATGTAACTTTTCAAAATGAGTGTGTGTGAAGGATGAATCTTTTGCATTCCAGAGAGCTATGTATGTACACTAAATAAGTCTTAATGAAATTTTGAAAAACTAACTCAGAAACTGACACTTAAGTTTAATTTATTAAAAGTAAAGAAAATTGATAAAAACCAAGATGGACACAGAAAATATATTTAGAAAAGCATCAGTTCCACTCTGCATATGACAGATTAAACAAATAACTAACAGGCAAATGTGGAAAAATTATAATTCTGAAAGAAATATATGTAAACTGTAAAACCCGGCAAGTAAAGTTAAATCAAATGAATTGGGGAAACTGATTGCAAAAATGTATTTAAGTTTTGTAACTAAACTATTTTAGTTTATTTTGTTACATGATTACAATCCAAGGAACCCAAAAATTGGAAAAAGTTAAATGATTACAATCCACGGATTTTATTGGGTATGTTGCAACTTAAATCATTAACTATGTTAAGACCTGCTACTATGAAAAAAATGCTCTATTTTTGTCATACATATGTATGTTTATATTAAAATTAACATAATTTCATATTTAATATAAAATTATACAGATTTTATAGTATTAATTACAGATCTAAGTTCTTATTTAAACAACTTAGATATCCATCCATCCATTTTCTTACACCCTTGTCCCTCGAAAGACCAATCACCCTGACAGTCATGTTTTTTGGACTGTTTTGTACCTGGAGAGAAATCACGCTTGCACAAGGAGAACATGCAAACTCTGTGCAGAAAGACCCCAGGCCAGGAATCGAACCCAGGACCTTCTTCCTGCAAGGCAACAATGGTACTAACTGTGCCATTGTGCAGCCCTAACTTAGATCTCTACTTGAGTTATTCAGTCCACTTGCACAAAACTGCTTGAGTCAGGGGTGGAGCTTCAGGAGGCACTGGGAGGGCAGCACATCCCTGCAACAGGTCCATATCTGTCCAGATGGGAGGCAAATTTGTACTTTCTTGATCCAAGCCTTTATCAGATTTGAAAGAGTTAAAGAAGGTGGATTCTTTCACAATTAAACAAGATGTATTTGAGGGCTAAATAGGTGACCACAGTCAGGGTTGACTCATGGTTGTTGAAACCTTTACAACGCTGATTGATTTTAGTGACGTAGTAGGTATAAAATATTGAATAAAATGTGCGATATTACATATGTCGTAATATAGCACAACATTGTTGCACACATTTACAAGTGAATGGCCAATATTGTTGATAAAGCTTCTTAGTAAAACTTGTTTGAAACTTAAAATTTCAACACAAGAAAATTCTCATTCACAAATACACATGACTATATTGTATCAAAAAGGCAAGTAATTATTTCAGTAGCTATGTGTGCATCACCATAACATTTATATTTTGAACAAAAATACCCACAACACAATAGTGTCATATTGAGTTTACTTTTTTTTTGCAGTTGTGTTTAGTTAAAGCTGTTGTGTTTTCTTATTGTTATTTTTTGTAATTGTGTTTATTTATTTATGGGCCTAGTTTGCACATCAGGGCCACCGTAATTTAGAGTCGTAAATAGTTTACACAAAAGTCTGACTGCGGCTGCTTTTAATTAGTAGTATAAAGGGTTACACAAAAAAGAGAGACTTAATACCTGCTACTAAGAAATAAGTAGTTAAAACTATATTAAATAAAAATGATTAAAAGCCTTAAATTTAACAGTTGCTCATTGGTTTCCAAAGGGCAATGGTCATCAGTATACCAAAGTATACTCCAAATCTCATGCACTGCAACATTGTCGTGTCTAAAATTGCAAATGTTGCTGATAAATCTCTCCTCTTCATGAATCCAGTAATATTTCAGCAAGACAATTTGCAACATGGCACCAATTAAAACGTTTATTGACGAGATGTATATCGGCACTCCCAATTGCCCTTTCAATTCTCACAGAACTGGCCTGAGTCTATATAGATGTGAATTTCCAGCTCCTATTTCTAAGCTAGCCTGACTGATGAGTTTCAGCACCAACAGCTTTAGATCGTTCTGTGTTTCTTAAAGGTTGGAAGATGAAAGGCAGAGCTGTTCCTTCATGCAGAAGTCGATGTCACTTTAATAGTAGAATCTTATAAAACTCTTCTCATACACATATATGGAGTTACAACATGTCACCTGATGTTTATTGGGCCACTCAACATGAATGAGCACTTTGCATATCAGGTACTTTCCTGGTGCATTCACTGACAATCTGCACCATAAAATGTATAAGCACTGGTATATAATTATAACTCATAATTTTAATTCAACGCATGGCAGCAAGAACTTTCCTTCACAACATATATGATCCCAAGTAGATTTTGAGTGATCTGTAGTTTCTTTATTTTATTTTTTTTATATTCTTTATTTAACAATTTTTCCGAAGGGATTGATGGACAGAAGACCTCAGCTCTTTTCAAAGAGGTTTTCACTGACCTCTACATCACAGAAGGAGAGCGTGCTCAGAATGAAGCCATGGAGGTTCAGGATGCAAAGTTCAAAACAACAAATGAAGAAACATCTATTAAATACTGCAACATCTTTAAACCTGCAAATACTAATCAAAACATTATGACTTGGGGAAGTGATCCATAGTTAAATAGGAAGAGAGACAAAAAAAAACATTACAAGATGTTACTCCTAATTATGCTTCCTTGCTCTTGTCATTCATTTAGACAAACATTTGTTGTAAGAATGTCCTTTTATATGTAACATCTGTAGTTTTAAGTTTTAGTCTGCTGTGTGCTTGGAGTTTTACTACATAGAACCTCATTAAACAGAAAATTGCACAAGTTTAGTTTTTACAACACATTCCTTTATCACACAGGAGCAGGTCAGATTTTGTGATTAGCAGTTTTTTATTGTGTCTTTTTATATTTATATCAAAATAATATTTAATATATAATTGTCTCAAAAGTATTTAATCTTTGTTTATTTACATTGTTTTTTTTTTTCAGAGAAGCCTGATATCAAAGTCAAAGAAAACTTAAAGATGAACTAATAGATCAATTTGCCAGTGTGTCTGAAGGGATTGATGGACAGAAGACCTCAGCTCTTCTCAAAGAGGTTTTCACTGACCTCTACATCATAGAAGGAGAGCGTGCTCAGAATGAAGCCATGGAGGTTCAGGATGCAAAATTCAAGACGACAAATGAAGAAACATCTATTAAATACTGCGACATCTTTAAACCTGCAAACAGTAATCAAAACATTAAGACTGTGCTCACCGTTGGAGTGGCAGGCATAGGAAAAACATTTGCCTCAATGAAATACATGCTTGACTGGGCAGAGAGCGAAGCAACAGAAAACATACTTGACTGGGCAGAGGGCAAAGCAACAGAAAACATTTATTTCATTTTTACCACTTCCATTCCGAGAGCTAAATCTGAGAGCAGATAAAGAATGCAGTCTAGAAGATCTGATTCATCAGTTCTTACCATCAATGAGGTCCTCTGAAATAACTGACTTTGACAAATACAAGATTCTGATTGTTCTGGATGGTTTTGATGAATGTCGTCTTGATCTTGAGTTCAGTGAAACAAATAAATTGAGTGATGTCACAACACCAACCTCAATGAAAGTTCTGCTGTCAAATCTTATCCTGGGGAATTTGCTCCCTAAAGCTCAAATCTGGATCACTTCTCGACCTGCAGCATCCAACAACATTCCTCCAGAAAAAGTTGATCGAATGACAGAAGTGAGAGGATTTAATGATGAGCAAAAGGAAAAGTATTTCATGAAACGATTCAGTGATGAGAAGGTGGCTGAAAAAATCTGGTCATATGTGAAGAAATCAAGAATTCTTTACATGATGTGCCACATCCCTGTTTTCTGTTTCATCACATCAAAGGTTTTGGAGGATTTTGTTGAAAGAAAGAAAGATGATGGACTGACAAGAAACAAAGATGATGGACTGCCAAAAACTCTGACTGACATGTACACACATTTCCTTTTGCTCCAGCGCAGACAGACAAAAGCAAAATATGACACAGATCAGTCAACCTCTAGAACCTCTGCAACATCTGAAACCTTTGCAACCTCTGAAACATCTGGAACCTTTGCAACCTCTGGAACATCTGAAACCTTTGCAACCTCTGCAACATCTTGAACCTTTGCAACCTCTGGAACATCTGGAAACCTTTGCAACATCTGCAACATCTGAAACCTTTGCAACCTCTGAAACATCTGAAACCTTTGCAACCTCTGGAACATCTGGAACCTCTGAAACCTCTGCAACATCTGAAACCTTTGGAACATCTGAAACCTCTGCAACCTCTGAAACCTTTGCAAACTCTGAAACCTTTGGAACATGAAACCTCTGAAACCTTTGCAAAATCAACGTCTGGAACGAAGACATCCTCTGATAAAACTAATGATGAAACAATCCTGTCTTTGGGGAAACTTGCTTTCAAAGGGCTGAAGGAGAAGAACCTTCTCTTTACTGAAGAAGACTTGACCAGTTGTGGGACTGATGTGACCAAAGCTGCTGTTTTCTCTGGGTTGTTAACTCAGATCAAACGAGAAAATCAAGAGCTTTACACTCAGAAGCTGTTTTGCTTTGTCCATCAAAGCATTCAAGAGTACATGGCAGCTCTCCATGTCTTCCACTCATTTAAAAACAAAGGAGAAAACGTGTTCATAGAACCAACTTCAGCATCCTCAAACCCAATTGCCTCAGAGTTTTATAAGAAAGCAGTGGACAAGGCTTTTGAGAATGAACATGGGGACTGGGACATGTTCCTTCGTTTCCTGGTGGGTCTCTCTCTGGAATCTAATCAGGATTTACTTCAAGATCTGATTGGTAAGAGTGAAAAACACAAAGATGCTAATAAGGAAGCAGCAGAGTACATCAAGAAGAAGATCAGAGAGAACAATGAACCAGAGAAAAACCTTAATCTTTTCTACTGTCTTAATGAGCTGGATGATGAGACCCTTGTTCAAGAAATCAAAAATTATCTTGAATCAGAAGAAAAACCTTTTGAAACTTTCACTGCTTCTCAGTGGTCAGCTTTAACCTTTGTGCTGCTGACATCAGATGAAAACCTTAAAGTGTTTGATCTTAAGAAATACCTGAAATCAGAAAAAGTTCTTCTGGGATTGATGCCAGTGGTCAAAGTCTCAAAGACTACTTTGTAAGTATTTTATAAAAACTGTAAAATGTGTTTTTTGTAGAGCTATAACTTGTCATATTTATTCAGTGTTTTAGGATTTTGATGCAAAAACAGTTCATAATTGTTCCAGTAGCTGCTTTAAGAATCTCCCATCAGGATTAAAACAGACAAATGTTGCACTGCTTATTTGAAAACTAATTCACAAATATACAAAAGTTCAAGGTCCTGCACTGTGTTAGCAGATCTCTTCTTTCGCCTTTTTACAGTTCTGTTCTCTTGTGGTAACAGTAATGCATAACAACCACAACTCTAAACTAGCAGGAACTTTTTTCAATAGGGCTGACTTGAAGATGTAGTAATGCTATAAAGGTGAAATAGCAACAAAAGCTATATGAAAGCATGAGATGATATTTAATAGAATGACTATTTGAAGTCACAACAACAGATACTCATCCTTTGCTAAAGCATTGAAAGCAAACTGGCTACCAGTCAAATTGGTGTTTGACAAACTGTCATTAAATTGGAAAAAAAATCTCACACTGAAATTATTGACAATAATCCATTTAGTTTGTCTCATATAAAAAGTGTTACCATTTACTTTTAAGATTATCATAAATTAATATCTTCATACAAATGCTGTACTTCCATCACTTTGAACCTTGATGAAACAAACTCACTCAATCATAATCTTCACCCTTCAATAAGAAAAAGCTGTAAAATATTATTGTAAAAATAATCTTTAAGTTACTTCTAAGTAGTTTCTACTATTTGTCTAGTTTGACAACACAGACATGATATTTATCTTTTACTGTGTTTAAAGCAAGACTTTTTCTTTGTTCCTTCACTGTGATCCTTTGTTATGTTAGAAGAAAATCAAACATGGGTTTGTCAATTTAACTTGATTGTTTTCATGGATCTTGTTACAGACTGAGTTGGTGTGAGCTCTCTGAAGAATCTTGCAAAGCTCTGACATCATCAGTGCTGACCAAACCATCCTCAAATCTCACAGTGTTGGACATGAGTCATAATGATTTGCTGGATGCTGGAGTGATGCAACTTGCTGATGGGTTGAAAAATGTGAACTGCAAACTAGAGACTCTCAAGTAGGTTTTTATTAATGACAGTAATATATCTACAAGTGTTATAGTTAGAAACTATTTTGAGTTTATAAACTGGTTTGTCACAAGATTTAAGGTTATTCTATGTGTTCATAATTCTTGTTAGTGTTGAGTGTCAATAAAATACAACAGTCCTATGAAAGTAGTGCTAAGAATGACAAAACTAAAGTTTAAACTATAATTGAGTTTTACACACAATTATATTCAAAGATTATTTAATGTCATGTTGGAAGCAATGTATGAGAAAATAATGAATTTATTGTTATCAAAAATAAGCTGCAATATTCTAATGTTTTAAGACACCATATTTTGGATCTAACCTTCAAAATTACAATGAATTATTTCTATTTTTTGCAATTAATCTATATATCATACATATAGTATAAAATACTGGACTTTTATATCACTGTCAAATTTTGCTGAGATCTATTTCTAATCCAAAATTGTGTCTTTGTGCAGGTTGGCAGGATGTCAGGTGTCAGAGAAAGGCTGCATTTCTCTGGCTGAAGCTATTGAGTCCCATCAAAACTCCTCTCTTAAACACTTGGACCTGAGTTACAATCATCCTGGAGACGATGGCATGAGGGCTCTCAATGCAATAGTTGAGGATCCAAACAAGAAACTTGAGACAGTGAAGTGAGTAAATCAATCAGACATTACTTAGTGCTATTATTGGAAAACTAGCTTAATTTAATGATGCACCATGTCTGAGTTGAGCCTTTTTAACAGCAGTCAGGTATTTATGAGGGATCTCACTGTCACTTGCTTGTTAGGCTGAATAATAAATGTTATAGTCCAAGAGCTGGAATTAAACTTAATACACACAGTGTGTGGTGAATAATATAATAATAAGTTATCATAACCAGAAAAAATAGGAGTGGAATATTATCTAAATTTTCAGATTTTTTTCCAAAATTAAATGAATCTTTCTTGTCTTACTGTGCACAGCTTCGACCATGGAGGACAATGTCGACTAAAACCTGGTTGGAATAAATGTAAGCTGCTTTTTTCCCTCAACACTTTTACATTTTTGTATTACAAGATAAAACATGTTTATCTGAAAATGAAAGTTAGAACTTCATCATCTCTAAGGTATTTAATAGGCAATAAAGATAACATAAAACTTTATATATAATGAAATCACAAAATACTTAAAGACTCATAATTCTCCAAATTTAAGAGATTTAATATTTAAATTTCTGGATTCATTATGGTAAAAACAGTTCACATTCTGAAACTGTAAATGTTATAATTTCCACAAAGCTTACTTAATTTTCTTCTTGAACACTTTCAGATGGTGCAGATCTTATGTTCGATAAGAACTCAGCAAGCAGACGGCTTGTTCTGAATGAAAACAACAAAAAAGTGGAAACTGATAATGATGTCAAGAAAATGCGAAATACAAGTGAGGAACGGTTCAGGAGGACCCAGATATTTTGTGATAAAGGCCTGAAACGACTTTGTTACTGGGAAGTGGAATGGAAAGGCGTGGTGGGAATTGCTGTGGCATATAAAGATGTGGGTAGAAGCTGGAACCGTGATGGTGGTCTGGGATGCAATGACAAGTCCTGGAGTTTGCTCTGCTCCAAAACCAAGACCAAGACTGGATACAAAGCCTTGCATAAAAACACAAGAGTAGAAATCAAAGTCCCTACATGCAACAAAATAGGTGTGTTTCTTGACTGGAAGGGAGGAACTCTAAGTTACTACAATATAACGTCAGAGGGGAGGAGCTTGATTCATAAGTTCAAAGCAAAATTCACTGCAGAGCTATTTCCAGCCTTCTGGTTTGAGAAAGGTTCTGTGACTTTGTGTGACCTGTAGATTTATGAGTGCACAAGTTAGACAGACTGTAAGCACTTAGAGTGATATGAAAATGTGTTCCCCCCTTTCTGATTTGATTTTGTTGCATATTTGTTGCACTTCAATGTTTCAGAACATTAAACAATTTACATATTAGTCAAAGACAACACAATTAAACACAAAATGGAGTTTATAAATTAATGTGTTTATTAATACGAGAGGAAAAATTCCAATGGTTTTCTTCTTGTGGTTTTTATGTTCGCATATTTTAAGTAAGTCATTTTCTGATAGCAGAGGCCTGACCTCTGACCTTAACTGAGATAGTGTTTTAAATGTTTTTATGGCGCCTTTTGAAACTTTTTAAAGGTGTTTTTCCACTAGGTCGCCTCTAACCAATACAGTATCAGGCCACCCCCGGTCAGATTAATTTTCCATCAGCAGATCCGACGTCTTTCAGCCTGGCTGTTCTCAGATTTCTATACTTCTGTCATATTTAGTACTAGCAGCAGCAAGTAGGGTATGGCACCGAAATGATTTGATTGACAGTGGACCACATTCATTCATTTTCTCGTGATTTATTTAATTGAAAACTCAAAATAATATTATAGTTTAGCGGTGAACTGCAAACATATCAGAGAGCTGCTTAGAAAGAAGCATCACCAGGAACACTTGCATTAAGTTTTGCAGC
Source organism: Poeciliopsis gracilis (assembly GCA_911649635.1). Lineage (NCBI taxonomy): Eukaryota > Metazoa > Chordata > Actinopteri > Cyprinodontiformes > Poeciliidae > Poeciliopsis > Poeciliopsis gracilis. The sequence goes on along the minus strand of CAJVRI010000020.1, from coordinate 74,701 downwards.
AGAATGTGTGATTTAGCAGCGCATTGTTCTGAAGAACGGTCATCAATAAATAAGAGACAAACGGTGAAGCTCTGGTCAGCTTTCTGACAAAGCTGCTATTTTGTGCAGATAGTGTGAAATACTGGAACTACATAATATTAGCGAGGGCTGCACAGTGGCGCAGTGGGTAGCGCTGTTGCCTTGCAGCAAGAAGGTCCTGGGTTCAATTCCCGGCCCGGGGTCTTTCTGCACGGAGTTTGCATGTTCTCTTATTATTTAACCAGCTATATACTTTTTTCTCTCCGGGTACTCCGGCTTCCTCCCACAGTCCAAAAACATGACTGTCAGGTTGATTGGGCTTTCCAGATTCTCCTTAGGTGTGAGTGGTTGTTTGTCCTGTTTGTCTTTGTTCTGCCCTGCGACAGATTGGCGACCTGTCCAGGGTTTACCCCGCATCTCGCCCGGAACGCAGCTGGAGATAGGCACCAGCACCTCCCGACCCCGTTAGGGAGAAGGGTGACGGAAAATGGATGGATGGATGGCCATAATTTTAGCTTGTGATGTGAATTTCATTTTTCCTCTGGATTAAATAAGATGTATATGTGCGGCTATAGGTACTGGATTAGTTAAATCCAAAAGGTTGCACATTTAAAAATCAGGTGCTAGGATGTAATTATATTTATATGTATCGCTAAATAATCAGCTGATCAAAGTCTAGCAATTAATTTATGTAAAACAAAATTAAATATCTGGGTTTATCTGAGTTAATCAGAATCTAGAAGTTCTCCATCGCTGAGTGTCGCTGCAAACATCAGCAGACAGTTGATCACAGTTGCTGCTCACTTCCTGCCCACAGTAGTGAGGAACAGAGTGGATAATGGAAAACATCACCTCCTGGGGTAAAACTGAACCACACATTAATAGGTTAACTCTTAAATTGCCAGTGGAAAAAACACTCTTGACAAGTTGTTGCTACACTGATAGGATAATTTTATTCAGCCAGCCATTCCTGGGAAACTTCACAGCTGTTCCATGATCTCACCGTGGTTCACTGGATTCCCAAAGCTTTAAAAATGGCTTTGCAACCTTTTCCTGACTGGAAGATCTCAATTATTTCTTTGTCATTTGTTCCTTAATTTCTCTGCATGTCAGCATGATATCTAGCTTTTAATTATCTTTTGGTTTACTTCACTTTGTTAGGAAAGTCCTGTTTAAGTGATGTCTTGATTGGGAGTAGGTGTAGCATTAAACCACCCAGGTGAGACTAGAGACAGTGAACTCAGGTGTGATGGACCCATTAGGTAGAGGTGGCTGGCAATCACTTTCATGCTTGGATTTTTGTGCATTATGTGTTTACTTGTGTTGTCTTTGACTAATATGTAAATTGTTTTGATGTTCTGAGACACTGAAGTGTAATAAATTATTCCAAAACAGAAAATCAATCACCACACCAGTATAGCTTCATAAATCATAATAAAAAATGAACTTGGATCCTTTTCTTTATGCACATTCTTCATCCCAATTAGGGTTACAAGGTGGATGGAAAGAGTCCCATGTAATGCACATTTTCAATTTTTACAAATACAAGCTTGTTATTTAAACTATTTGATCAAATTAATGATAACAATTACAAGGTGGATGGAAAGAGTCCCAGGAGTTAGTGAACAGAAGAAAGTACTGATGGTCTACTTAAAATAGTGACTTTATTGTTTTATATACAGTGTTTAGGTTGTTTAGGTTCACAGGCATGAAGTACCTGACCACACAGTCTGAATTTTTTAATGTACACATTGATATACATGCAGATTGCCACAATACATGTTAAGTAGCTCCAACATATAATTATCGGCTAGATAATTATTGTGACCGTGTGACCATGCTTAACATTACAGTAATTTATGCCATAGTTTCCAATTGTACGCTACTCCAATCTGTCAAAATTGCTTTACATGTCAAAGACAAATCTAATGATTCAGACAAAGAGAACAAAACTAAGACTTCTTTATAATATGCTTTGATCAAAGAAATGTGTTTTATGTTTGTGGCTAATGGGATGTGAGAATAAAATAAAAGTAGATTCTAAATCATCTCTGAAGGCTAAGTAAATTTAGACTGCATATTTTATATTATATGAAACATTTTTTCTGCTGGATTTGTTATTATTTTATAGACAGGCTTCTGTACTTTTACTTTAAACCAGTCAAACGTTTTTATTGTTTTTATGTTTCTATTTTAATGCACATTTTCAATTTTTTACAAATATAAGCTTGTTATTTAAACTATTTGATCAAATTAATGATATTTTAATTGTACCCTTTCATTCTTTGTTGACAACAAATTTACTGATTGATAAAAATAACATTTTGCTTTTTTCCCCTTTCCTTAAGAAAACATTTATTTTATTATTTTTTTCCCAAGACATTTGTTAAAATATATATTTTTTTAACTTGTTCAGAGTTCAATACATTTATTTTTACTATATTTTAACATGAAGTTATTTAAAATCTTTGAAAATATAAACATGTGCTGTGTATAATTAATAAATAACTATTTTCTACAAAGCCCTGTGTGTGCGTGTGTTTTTGTGTCTTTTGTAACAATATCATCCAGGCACTGTTTTAATAAAAAGCACTCAAGTTTATTGGGAATCTTGTGCAAAGCGAGACGCAGTGTGAGAAGCAAAATAGAGTCAGCTCTGAGTTCTGAAAACTTTCTCTTATACCTTGTAAGAGCTTCTGAATCCTTCTCCTCTGCTACCACTGCCTTGCATGTTTCAGGTCAGGGATCTTCAAATTCTGGCCTCAAGGCCCGATGCTCTACGACTTTTCGATGTGTCTCTGATTCCACACAACTCAGTCCAGTGGATGATCTACTATCTAAGTGTGCAGTGAAGTTGTTCAGAGTCCTGCTAATTACCTCATTATTTGACTCTCGAGTGCTGAAGCAGAAACGTATCTAAAATCTACAGGATCACTGGTTTAGATGTTTCCCTTCTGCCGCATACCTGACCTGAATAAGTGGGTGCAGTAAAGCTGCAGTATGTAAATTTTATTTAAAAAAAACAACTTTTTTTTTTACATATTTTTTAAAACGTCCAGTATATTGTGATAACAAGCCTTAGCCCTATGCTCCCAGTGCTAACGAGAAACGACCAAACAGTCAGGAGGAGGGTGTAATATATCTATGTGAATTTTGCATATATATCTATGCAAAATTCACAAAGGAGCTTTTTGCAGGTTTCTGGTTTCAGAAAGGCTCTATAACTTTGTGTAAAATATAATAAATAAATAAATACAAACCTATTAGTTTTAGCTGCTGTTTTAGTAGCTTATGGTAATGTATGCTGCACTTTTCTTATGTTAGGAGTACATGTTTGCTATGATGTATTTTCACTTTGTTACTTTACAATTTAAAGAAATAACGTGGGAGATTTGTTACAACTTATTAATGATAAGTTTGGATTAAATGGATTAAACAAAAATATAATACTTTGGGAAATAATGAAGTTAAAAAACTGGATATAAGATTCAGCATAAAAGTAAAACTAAATCATGCAGGGTCATGTCTATGAAAACAAGCTGGAAGTGATAATGAGTGCAATAAAAAATGTAAATTGCAGAACATGCCTGTGTGTGTCCTTTGAAATTGAAGCTATCCTTGGATGAGGTTTTATTATCATGTGGTTTGTCTAAACATCTGCAGTGAAATGTCTCTACTATAAAACTACCTGTAATCTGTAAATTCTACACATAAAATAAAGTGGATCATTTATATAATTCACACCTCAGCTACTGTCAACTCGAGTTAGTCTGAGAAAAAGCAGGAAACTTGTGAAAAAACAAGCTTTTAAATAGTACATCTTAAACACAACAATCACTATAAAAATAGGCACAACTTATCTTACATTTGCTTTCTATAATTAATCAATATTAGTCTTTTATTCATTGGATGTAAAACTTGCTGCAGTTTTTCTGATAAATCTTCTCATGTAATAAAATAGGACGTATGATTATAGAGGACAAGGTAATGTTACACAATCTAGAAATGCATGTAAGCTCAACGCAAAAGAATAAAATCACCACAATCTAAACTTCAATAAAAGGATCCTAGCAGTGTCTGAACTGGTAACTTATTTTCTTATTGTAAATAAATCACTTCATAAGTAAATCATTGTAGTGATTTACTTATGAAATGATTAACAAATCTGTGGGATTTATTGTCCCAGTATTTTATAATACTGTAATTTTATTGAGCTTATCGTGAACCTTGGTCTCACTTTCCATAAAGATCAGAGTACTGTCTTTGTTCTGAGAGGAAAACAACCTGCTGAATACTATCAATCAATCAGTCAATCAGTCAATCAAATTTATTTGTACAACACATTTCAACAACAAGGGAGTTCAAAGGGCTTCACATCATAAAAACAGTCATAGAAGACAATTGAAAGATAACATTTTGTCTTGTGGCAGCATTTAACTTCAGTATGTATATCAATGTTTCATTTATAATGTTTCAAAAGCAGCTGAGCTGCTAAATCTATTTCAGGAGAGAGTCCAACCATTTCAAGATGGAGGGAGAAAATGAGGACAGAACCAGTTTTTAGATATTAAAAGCTGAAGGATCTGAATTGGTCACATCTCACAAAAATTAAGGTATTTTAGATTTGTTTTTGAAGTAAGAATACCTAATTCAATCTGGAGAGACTCAGACAGAGAAAGAGAAGCGATTAGGAGAGTTTATTGACATGTATGAATTAAAGTCTTTGGCGCTCGGGCCCCGGCTGAAGACATCGAGCTGTGATGGTGATGAGCTCGGATGAGCGTTCCCGCCGTTGATAGGAACATCATCCCCGGGACCCGACACTGGTGGTGGAGATCGATGAAGGATGCATCCTTGAAGAGCTAGGAGAGTGGAGGTGGAGATGGGGCGGAGGTGGGATGAGCTCGGTCGAAAGCAGAGGGATCCTGGATGGAGATCCTTTTCAGCTGGGGCTTGAACGATGATAGGACGAGACGTGGCTGGGTCCGGCGTTGATTGGTCAAGGGTGATGCGTGGCGTGCGCCGATTGGGAGCTGCAGGTGTGGCTAAAGAGTCTTCCAGTTTGAATTTGCGCCTAGGCTTCATAAGTAAAAAACTTTTTTTTTTTTTAAATGTGTTTGTTATTAATTGTTCATTTCTTTTTTGAAACATTTATAAAATTCTTGGACTTTCAAGTCCAAGAACCTTATTTCACTAACCCCAAACCTTTAATTATTACCAGCATATGAAAAAAAATACAATTTAATTTATTATTTTGTCTCCTGAAACTGTGAAGTCTGGAAGACATATGAAATACAGACCCAGTATGAACATGTTTTGATATTATAAATATGTTAACAAGATATTTCACACTTAAAGAAATAGAATAGAGTTTATTCATAATCCTTTATTTGACACCAAAAAAGAACATTACAAGAATGCAAAGTAGAAAAAAATATACAGCTACAGCACAAGGGTAATGTAGAATAACACACATTGATGTGAATTTGACATGAGCTAAAAGGGAATAATATAAAACATGTGACCTGTAAGAAGTTTGTTACTGCAGTTTTGAGCTGAGATTCATTTACATTAAAATTAATCTTCATGCTTGACTTTGCTACTGCAAGATTTGTAACAGGAAATGTTCTTGGATTTAGATATCAAGGCCAAAGTTCTTACTTTTACTAGTGCTGTTAAATATTAACTTTTCTCTCTTGCAGACATTTTGTGACTGTTGGAACCGACTTCAGTCATCAGCCAGAAAGCTTTCATACAGATCTTCTGTTTCATAGACATTACTGCTTTTCAGGCGTCTATAACTGTGTTTTTGCAAGAAGAAAAAATAATGAAGCAAGATTTCGAGTATGAAGTAACAGATGAAAATAAAATACAACCGTATTGAAAAGTCAGGAGATCTAAAACAAAATGTCTGAGGAAGAGGATGGGATCATGTCAGGTGGGAGGTAAGTGAAGCTTTTTTGTTTTCAGTCTCATCTTTACTGAAAAACTTCATCCAGAGAAAAAAGTAATAATGATTAACTGATCTGGGAAAATTTGGATTTTCCCAAATTAAATTTGAAATTGAAAAATGAATGTAAAATGTAGAACATAGGTGAATAGAATGACAAGCTTAATTATAAGGTGTTCACTTTTAACTGTGCGAGCTCTGAATAAAAAATGATTTCGGTCAAGTATGAACAATATTGTCCTAACATAGTAAAACTTAAAGACCGTTTTGTTGAAGACTAATTTGCAAAGCAATTCCATTCTCTGAACTTACAAACTTTGCTTCCATAGGCAGCAATTTGCCTAAAAGTAGTTTTATATAAATTTAGTAGTATTACTGTGGAATGTTTGGAAAAAACCCCACAAACTCTATAGTCTGTTTGAAGACACTGTGCAACATTGGTTTCAAAAGAGACTGTAATTATTTCTTAATTTAATTTAAATTGACCTTCTTATTAAGTTTTGCAGAAACAAATTGACAGATTGAAGTATATACTGTAATACAGGAAAATGTTACTGAATAATTCATGTTTTTTTGTTTAATTCTGTCCAATCTGCTGTTTTTCAAAGGAAAATTTTTCATCCTGATCCCTACTATCCCAGCTGTTCTTGTTTTATTGTTGGCTATATCTTATATCAGTACATTTTCAGGCCAAGGATAACTTAACCCATTGAACAAACACTCACAAACCACCAAATCTTAAAATGCCTCCACAATAACTTATTAATACAGTGGTTCCCAAAGTGTGGGGCGCAGTGCCATTGCCCTTGGGGATGATAGAGGGGGTGTGCGTGCTGGAAACTGTATGGATGAATGAAAGAAAAAAAAAAAAAAAACACTTACACAAAAGTGTTTCACTGTAAAGATGGTTTGTAGAGTTTGTTGCAACCTGAAATGTGAAAAAAAAACTTCAGTGGACTTTGAAAACAAAATATGTGTATAGATTTATGTCTGGTTGAACAATGTGTGACCAGTTGATTTTGTTTTTTCTTTTTTGGGGGGACTTTATTTTAATCCATAGTTTGGGTACCACTGTGTCAATATATACAACCTGAAACAAAAATATTGGATGGAGTTTTAATATTAATATTAAAACGCCATTGTAGTGGTGAGATATTTGTCAATGTCAGACATTTTATTTAATCATTTTGTAAAAATGGACATTTTAAGGGGAAAACTGATTTTGATTTGTTAGAACTTGTCTAATAAAATAAATTTTGCTATTGTTCTAGCTTATCTCGGCACCAAACTACAAACTCTTCTTCAGTGAGTTTGAAAAGTGACAGATCCAAGGATGAACCTTTAAAATTTGACACAGAAGGTCAAAGGTAAGACACTTTAGTAATATTTAAAGAGTGATTTAATGTATATTTTTTTACATTCAACCAGCTTAGATGACAAGACATAAATTATCTGTATCCTGGGAGGTAAAAGAGGAATAGTTACACTCAGATTTTCTTTTATTGTGAGTCAATAAATTTATAGATGTTCCCCTTTTAAAATTTTACCCTCAAATGTGGATTATTTTAATTTACTGTGTGTTATTTATTAATTCAGAGTATTTCTGTGCAGAGTTTCTAAGGTTAGTGGCAGATCTTTGCTTGTGCTGAGTCAGGTTCTGGTTCTGCTGGAGGTTTCTTCCTGTTAAAGGATAGTTTCACCAATCTATCACTACATGCAAGCTCAGTATGAATGATTGGGTTGAAATTAATTTTTTTGTAAACTGACTTGAGACATTCGTTAATTACTGCTACATGAATTGAATCGATACTGATTTGTTGTTTTAAAAAAAATGTAAATGAAAAACATAGAAAAAAACATGGTAAATTCGTTGCTTACATTATTTTAAAATGAGTTTCATGCAAAAGTTTTATTATTTTCATACCCCAACGGGCAATTATCCTAGAGGATGTAAACCCAAAAATAAAAAATATATATTTTTTTTAAATATGTGAAAATGTGTCATGTCAGCCTGGATTCATCAAAAATGGAAATGAAATAATTTTAAAATATATGCGTGTCTGCACATTTAAGGGTTAATTTAATAATTTCTAATTAAATAAAAATAATAGCTGTAGACTATTTGAAGTAGTCAAATAGTCATTCATAATGTTGAATAAAGTCAACATTATGACTTCATTCTTATAATTTAAGAATTTAACTCTTAGCTGGTCCTGAAACTACATTGTAGAGGTGAGATGTTTGTCAATGCGAGATGTTTTATTTAATCACATTGTTAATGTTAAATATTTTAAGGGGAGAACTGATCTTGATTTGTTAGAACTTGTCTAATAAAATACATTTTGCTATTCTTTTAGCCCACCTTGGCAACAAACTACAAACTCTTCTTCAGTGAGTTTGAAAAGTGACAGATCCAAGGATGAACCTTTAAAATTTGACGCTGAAGATGAAAGGTAAGACACTTTAGTAATATTTGATGTATTTTCTTAGTAAAACACAATAAAAAGCAGCACAATGTAAACTAGTTGGTAACACAGTGAATTCTGCTCAAAAGATAGTCCATAGATTTTGAGACTTTTGAACATTATTTTAATGCAAAGAGTCTTTCTGGAGGAAACGCTGCTATATCATCCATCAACTTTATCTTTTTGTATTGTTTGTATTTTCACATTAAATGTTCACTTGATCTTAATTAATTTCTTGTCTGTTAAGCGTTTACAGTATAGCTTGCCTACATTATCTGCATTATGAGTCGGATCAAATAATGAGCCACCTGTGTGACTGAAAATTTCAGACTCAAGTTGTGTGGGCGTGTAGCTTCATCAGCAGTGAAAAGGAGAAAAACAGCATTTTTAGCAATAAGTTAATAATTTTTAACAGTAATAGGCCATAAAAGAGGCAGCTTCTTTTAGATGCAGCTGTATCTATAATGGCCTAAAAAGATGGCCATAAAGATGCCATTTTTTTTTAGTTCCCACTAGTTTTTTTTAGTTGACCAAAGTATTGAAAGAGTGGAGGTATTGGGAGTTCTGTCCCCATTGTTCTTTTAGCTGGATTCCTGTTTATGTTCTGCTCTGGCTCTGTGTCCTCATGGGTGTTTTGAAAGTCTTTGTTATTCTTATTTTTTCATTTTTCATTTATTTATTTATTTTTATTGAACTTCAAAATATACTCTATGCCTCTGTCTGCTGCATTTGGGTCTTCATCTCCAACACTCACCATGACATTGTCTTTGAAATAAAGACCTTAAAGACCTTACCCTTTGCACAACGTTTTCAAAGTCCTGCTACTGATAATAATGTCATGCTAATGTGTTAAATAGCTAAGAATGTCCTTATTTATATGAGGATATATAAAAACAAATCTGATATATAGGTATAATTACAATTACGACTTTATACTCATATTATTATGATTTTATTATTGCAATATTATAACTTTGTTGTAGTATTGCTATACCTTTATTTTCACTATTACAACTTCATTCTCACATTTCAGCTTTCCCGTAATGGCCTTACATTTGTAATATTATGATGTTGTTCTTATAATGTAACTTTATTCTCATAATTAAAAAAAAAATATTCTTGGCTTGGCTTCAAACGCCAAGAGATATATTTGTCAATGGCAGACATTTTATTTAATCACATTGTTATTCTTAAATATTTTAAGTTGAAAACTGATTTTGATTTGTTAGAACTTGTCTAATAAAATACATTTTGCTATTGTTCTAGCTTATCTCGGCACCAAACTACAAACTCTTCTTCAGTGAGTTTGAAAAGTGACAGATCCAAGGATGAACCTTTAAAGTTTGACAGTGAAGGTCAAAGGTAAGACATTTTAATAATATTTAAGGAGTGATTTATTATATATTTTTGATGAAAATATGAATTACAATCTCGTCTGTATCCTGGGACATAAAATCGGCATAGTTACACTCAGATTTTCTTTTGTTTTGAGTCAATAAATTTAAAGATATTCCCTGTTAAAATTTTGTTCAAGCTTATTGCACCCTCAAATGTGGATTATTTTAATTTACTGTGTGTTATTTATTAATTCAGAGGTTAGTGGCAGATCTTTGCTTGTGCTGAGTCAGGTTCTGGTTCTGCTGGAGGTTTCTTCCTGTTAAAGGATAGTTTCACCAATCTATCACTACATGCAAGCTCAGTATGAATGATTGGGTTGAAATTAATTTTTTTGTAAACTGACTTGAGACATTCGTTAATTACTGCTACATGAATTGAATCGATACTGATTTGTTGTTTTTAAAAAAATGTAAATGAAAAACATAGAAAAAAACATGGTAAATTCGTTGCTTACAATATTTAAAAAATGAGTTTCATGCAAAAGTTTTATTATTTTCATACCCCAACGGGCAATTATCCTAGAGGATGTAAACCCAAAAATAAAAAATATATATTTTTTTTAAATATGTGAAAATGTGTCATGTCAGCCTGGATTCATCAAAAATGGAAATGAAATAATTTTAAAATATATGCGTGTCTGCACATTTAAGGGTTAATTTAATAATTTCTAATTAAATAAAAATAATAGCTGTAGACTATTTGAAGTAGTCAAATAGTCATTCATAATGTTGAATAAAGTCAACATTATGACTTCATTCTTATAATTTAAGAATTTAACTCTTAGCTGGTCCTGAAACTACATTGTAGAGGTGAGATGTTTGTCAATGCGAGATGTTTTATTTAATCACATTGTTAATGTTAAATATTTTAAGGGGAGAACTGATCTTGATTTGTTAGAACTTGTCTAATAAAATACATTTTGCTATTCTTTTAGCCCACCTTGGCAACAAACTACAAACTCTTCTTCAGTGAGTTTGAAAAGTGACAGATCCAAGGATGAACCTTTAAAATTTGACGCTGAAGATGAAAGGTAAGACACTTTAGTAATATTTGATGTATTTTCTTAGTATAACACAATAAAAAGCAGCACAATGTAAACTAGTTGGTAACACAGTGAATTCTGCTCAAAAAGATAGTCCATAGATTTTGAGACTTTTGAACATTATTTTAATGCAAAGAGTCTTTCTGGAGGAAACGCTGCTATATCATCCATCAACTTTATCTTTTTTGTATTGTTTGTATTTTCACATTAAATGTTCACTTGATCTTAATTAATTTCTTGTCTGTTAAGCGTTTACAGTATAGCTTGCCTACATTATCTGCATTATGAGTCGGATCAAATAATGAGCCACCTGTGTGACTGAAAAATTTCAGACTCAAGTTGTGTGGGCGTGTAGCTTCATCAGCAGTGAAAAGGAGAAAAACAGCATTTTTAGCAATAAGTTAATAATTTTTTAACAGTAATAGGCCATAAAAAGAGGCAGCTTCTTTTAGATGCAGCTGTATCTATAATGGCCTAAAAAGATGGCCATAAAGATGCCATTTTTTTTTAGTTCCCACTAGTTTTTTTTAGTTGACCAAAGTATTGAAAGAGTGGAGGTATTGGGAGTTCTGTCCCCATTGTTCTTTTAGCTGGATTCCTGTTTATGTTCTGCTCTGGCTCTGTGTCCTCATGGGTGTTTTGAAAGTCTTTGTTATTCTTATTTTTTTCATTTTTCATTTATTTATTTATTTTTTATTGAACTTCAAAATATACTCTATGCCTCTGTCTGCTGCATTTGGGTCTTCATCTCCAACACTCACCATGACATTGTCTTTGAAATAAAGACCTTAAAGACCTTACCCTTTGCACAACGTTTTCAAAGTCCTGCTACTGATAATAATGTCATGCTAATGTGTTAAATAGCTAAGAATGTCCTTATTTATATGAGGATATATAAAACAAATCTGATATATAGGTATAATTACAATTACGACTTTATACTCATATTATTATGATTTTATTATTGCAATATTATAACTTTGTTGTAGTATTGCTATACCTTTATTTTCACTATTACAACTTCATTCTCACATTTCAGCTTTCCCGTAATGGCCTTACATTTGTAATATTATGATGTTGTTCTTATAATGTAACTTTATTCTCATAATTAAAAAAAAAATATTCTTGGCTTGGCTTCAAACGCAAGAGATATATTTGTCAATGGCAGACATTTTATTTAATCACATTGTTATTCTTAAATATTTTAAGTTGAAAACTGATTTTGATTTGTTAGAACTTGTCTAATAAAAATACATTTTGCTATTGTTCTAGCTTATCTCGGCACTCAAACTACAAACTCTTCTTCAGTGAGTTTGAAAAGTGACAGATCCAAGGATGAACCTTTAAAGTTTGACAGTGAAGGTCAAAGGTAAGACATTTTAATAATATTTAAGGAGTGATTTATTATATATTTTTGATGAAAATATGAATTACAATCTCGTCTGTATCCTGGGACATAAAATCGGCATAGTTACACTCAGATTTTCTTTTGTTTTGAGTCAATAAATTTAAAGATATTCCCTGTTAAAATTTTGTTCAAGCTTATTGCACCCTCAAATGTGGATTATTTTAATTTACTGTGTGTTATTTATTAATTCAGAGGTTAGTGGCAGATCTTTGCTTGTGCTGAGTCAGGTTCTGGTTCTGCTGGAGGTTTCTTCCTGTTAAAGGATAGTTTCACCAATCTATCACTACATGCAAGCTCAGTATGAATGATTGGGTTGAAATTAATTTTTTTGTAAACTGACTTGAGACATTCGTTAATTACTGCTACATGAATTGAATCGATACTGATTTGTTGTTTTTAAAAAAATGTAAATGAAAAACATAGAAAAAACATGGTAAATTCGTTGCTTACAATATTTAAAAATGAGTTTCATGCAAAAGTTTTATTATTTTCATACCCCAACGGGCAATTATCCTAGAGGATGTAAACCCAAAAATAAAAAATATATTTTTTTTTAAATATGTGAAAATGTGTCATGTCAGCCTGGATTCATCAAAAATGGAAATGAAATAATTTTAAAATATATGCGTGTCTGCACATTTAAGGGTTAATTTAATAATTTCTAATTAAATAAAAATAATAGCTGTAGACTATTTGAAGTAGTCAAATAGTCATTCATAATGTTGAATAAAGTCAACATTATGACTTCATTCTTATAATTTAAGAATTTAACTCTTAGCTGGTCCTGAAACTACATTGTAGAGGTGAGATGTTTGTCAATGCGAGATGTTTTATTTAATCACATTGTTAATGTTAAATATTTTAAGGGGAGAACTGATCTTGATTTGTTAGAACTTGTCTAATAAAATACATTTTGCTATTCTTTTAGCCCACCTTGGCAACAAACTACAAACTCTTCTTCAGTGAGTTTGAAAAGTGACAGATCCAAGGATGAACCTTTAAAATTTGACGCTGAAGATGAAAGGTAAGACACTTTAGTAATATTTGATGTATTTTCTTAGTATAACACAATAAAAAGCAGCACAATGTAAACTAGTTGGTAACACAGTGAATTCTGCTCAAAAGATAGTCCATAGATTTTGAGACTTTTGAACATTATTTTAATGCAAAGAGTCTTTCTGGAGGAAACGCTGCTATATCATCCATCAACTTTATCTTTTTGTATTGTTTGTATTTTCACATTAAATGTTCACTTGATCTTAATTAATTTCTTGTCTGTTAAGCGTTTACAGTATAGCTTGCCTACATTATCTGCATTATGAGTCGGATCAAATAATGAGCCACCTGTGTGACTGAAAATTTCAGACTCAAGTTGTGTGGGCGTGTAGCTTCATCAGCAGTGAAAAGGAGAAAAACAGCATTTTTAGCAATAAGTTAATAATTTTTAACAGTAATAGGCCATAAAAGAGGCAGCTTCTTTTAGATGCAGCTGTATCTATAATGGCCTAAAAAGATGGCCATAAAAGATGCCATTTTTTTTAGTTCCCACTAGTTTTTTTAGTTGACCAAAGTATTGAAAGAGTGGAGGTATTGGGAGTTCTGTCCCCATTGTTCTTTTAGCTGGATTCCTGTTTATGTTCTGCTCTGGCTCTGTGTCCTCATGGGTGTTTTGAAAGTCTTTGTTATTCTTATTTTTTCATTTTTCATTTATTTATTTATTTTTATTGAACTTCAAAATATACTCTATGCCTCTGTCTGCTGCATTTGGGTCTTCATCTCCAACACTCACCATGACATTGTCTTTGAAATAAAGACCTTAAAGACCTTACCCTTTGCACAACGTTTTCAAAGTCCTGCTACTGATAATAATGTCATGCTAATGTGTTAAATAGCTAAGAATGTCCTTATTTATATGAGGATATATAAAACAAATCTGATATATAGGTATAATTACAATTACGACTTTATACTCATATTATTATGATTTTATTATTGCAATATTATAACTTTGTTGTAGTATTGCTATACCTTTATTTTCACTATTACAACTTCATTCTCAATTTCAGCTTTCCCGTAATGGCCTTACATTTGTAATATTATGATGTTGTTCTTATAATGTAACTTTATTCTCATAATTAAAAAAAAAATATTCTTGGCTTGGCTTCAAACGCCAAGAGATATATTTGTCAATGGCAGACATTTTATTTAATCACATTGTTATTCTTAAATATTTTAAGTTGAAAACTGATTTTGATTTGTTAGAACTTGTCTAATAAAATACATTTTGCTATTGTTCTAGCTTATCTCGGCACCAAACTACAAACTCTTCTTCAGTGAGTTTGAAAAGTGACAGATCCAAGGATGAACCTTTAAAGTTTGACAGTGAAGGTCAAAGGTAAGACATTTTAATAATATTTAAGGAGTGATTTATTATATATTTTTGATGAAAATATGAATTACAATCTCGTCTGTATCCTGGGACATAAAATCGGCATAGTTACACTCAGATTTTCTTTTGTTTTGAGTCAATAAATTTAAAGATATTCCCTGTTAAAATTTTGTTCAAGCTTATTGCACCCTCAAATGTGGATTATTTTAATTTACTGTGTGTTATTTATTAATTCAGAGTATTTCTGTGCAGAGTTTCTAAGGTTAGTGGCAGATCTTTGCTTGTGCTGAGTCAGGTTCTGGTTCTGCTGGAGGTTTCTTCCTGTTAAAGGATAGTTTCACCAATCTATCACTACATGCAAGCTCAGTATGAATGATTGGGTTGAAATTAATTTTTTGTAAACTGACTTGAGACATTCGTTAATTACTGCTACATGAATTGAATCGATACTGATTTGTTGTTTTAAAAAAAATGTAAATGAAAAACATAGAAAAAAATATGGTAAATTCGTTGCTTACATTATTTTAAAATGAGTTTCATGCAAAAGTTTTATTATTTTCATACCCCAACGGGCAATTATCCTAGAGGATGTAAACCCAAAAATAAAAAATATATATTTTTTTAAATATGTGAAAATGTGTCATGTCAGCCTGGATTCATCAAAAATGGAAATGAAATAATTTTAAAATATATGCGTGTCTGCACATTTAAGGGTTAATTTAATAATTTCTAATTAAATAAAAATAATAGCTGTAGACTATTTGAAGTAGTCAAATAGTCATTCATAATGTTGAATAAAGTCAACATTATGACTTCATTCTTATAATTTAAGAATTTAACTCTTAGCTGGTCCTGAAACTACATTGTAGAGGTGAGATGTTTGTCAATGCGAGATGTTTTATTTAATCACATTGTTAATGTTAAATATTTTAAGGGGAGAACTGATCTTGATTTGTTAGAACTTGTCTAATAAATACATTTTGCTATTCTTTTAGCCCACCTTGGCAACAAACTACAAACTCTTCTTCAGTGAGTTTGAAAAGTGACAGATCCAAGGATGAACCTTTAAAATTTGACAGTGAAGGTCAAAGGTAAGACACTTTGGTAATATGTAAAGAGTGATTTAATATATATTTTTGATGAAAATATGAATTACATCTAACCAGCTTAGATGACAAGACATGAATTGTCTGTATCCTGGGAGGTAATTGAGCAATAGTTACACTCAGATTTTCTTTTATTTTGAGTCAATAAATTAAAAAAAAAAAATAAATGCAAAATATACAAAAACATGATAGACAGAAGGACCTCCCTTCTTAAGCCTGTGCTTCAGAAGGAAATGCAATATTTCCTTGTTCAACGCAATGTTTTCTTTGGTTGAAATTAAAACTAGTGTTGTGTAGCATTTTGACAAAAATAATCTGTATCCAATGCCCCAGACATTTTTGTTGTTTATTTCTTTGTAAATTTGCATTTTATTTTAATTTATCCACTGTACTAGGTATTTTTATTACGTCATGTACTTAAACCATTAAGTGACATCTCAACCATTTGGTAGAGATCAATATTTTAAAAACCACAGGGTCTGTTGAAAATAAATATATTGATTATGTTTATGAGTCACCCAAGGGTAAAAGAAATGCAAAGAAAAACATTTTCACAGATTTTTTTCTTGGTGTGGTTGTCAAAGGGTTAAGGAACCCAGGACAAATCTCATCCACTATTTAAAAAAAAAATTAATGCGTAGTTTTAGCCTGGATACATCGGAAAATGAAAATGAAATAATTTTCAAATATATGCGTGTCTGGCCATTTAAGGGTTAATTTAATAATTTCTAATTTAATAAAAATAACAATAGCAGGGCATTATTTATTACAAACTTATGATGTTCTCATGTTATTTTGACTATATTTTCATAATTTAAGAATTAAACTCTTAGCCAGGCCCTGAAATTACATTGTGGAAATGATATTCATCAATATCAGAAGTTTTAATTACCGGTAATCACATTGTTAAACTTAAATATTTTAAGTTGAAAACTGATTTTGATTTGTTAAAGCTTGTCACATAAAAATATTTTGCTGTTTGTCTTCTAGCTTACCTCAGCCCCAAACTAGAAACTCTTCTTCAGCGAGTTCGAAAAGTGACAGATCCAAGAATGAACCTTTAAAAATTGACAATAAAGCTCAAAGGTAAGATACTTTGAGAATATTTCCTGTATTTTCTTAGTAAAATACGTGAAATATTAACATGTATTGCCACAGATATAAAAAGCATTAACATATACACTAGTCATGATTATATAGTGAATTCTGCTCAAAAGATACTCCACAGCTTTTGAGACTTTTAAACATTATTTTAATGCAAAGAGCCTTATGTTAATTTGGAAATTATCAGAAAAAAATTAAAATAGAAACAATAACAAGACATAGTTTGAATAAAAATCAGGTAAGTAATGATGTTCTGCAGGAGGTGTTTAGATGGCTGATCTTTTTTTATTAGGTATGATAAACTGTAAATTACGGAGCCCCCTAGGGGACATGGGGATTTTTTTTTCTTTTGCGTCCCCTCGCAAAGTATTATGTTCCTCGCAATACTTTTTAGCGTCCCCCTGCAATACTTTTGCATTTTGCGGGACGCAAAAAGATATTGCGAGGGACGCAAAAGTATTGCGAGGGGACGCAAAAGTATTGCGAGGGGACGCAAAAGTTTTGCGAGGGGACGCAAAAGAAAAAAAAAATCCCCATGTCCCCTAGGGGGCTCCGTAGTAAATCAATAAAAGTGGTTGCTTAAATCCTAACAGCCTCAATAATATGTATCAATTATTGAAGCTTGTCAATATATTACCACAGAAGCACATAATAGTGAAGAGATTTTTTTTTAAAATATTCTTTTACTTTTATCTGACAAAGTTATCATCCTTTCTGATAGTAAAAAGTAAGCCTACTTAACAGGTCAACATATTTTATGTAAGTTAGTAAACTTAATACAACACATTCTTGAATTTCGAAACAACAATACATGGCTTGTATTATGATGCAATGGCTGATTACTTAAGAGTTAAGTGAGGTTAAAAAAATTACCTTTATTTTAATTATGCTTTTAGTGCTTGGCATTACCTAGTAATACTCAAATACCTTTCCACTTTTAACATATTTTTAACACAAAACCACGGGATTAGCAAGTTTCTGGAGGAAACCTTGATATATCATCCATCAATCTTCTCTTTTTGTATTGTTTGCATTTTCACATCAAATGTTTTCTTGATCTTTGTTGACTTCTCATCTGTTAAACATTTACAGTATATCTTGTCTACATTATCTGCCGTATGAGTCAGATGTACAGAAGTGACTGGAAACTTTCAGACTCAAGTAGCATGGGCATATAGCTTCATCAGCAGTGAAAAGACATCTGTGTGTACCGCAAAAATGTTTTGAATTGAGATGGTATTTTCAGTCTGAATAGCTTTGCTACCTTCGTATGAAAAACAAGAAGTGACTAATTGCATTAATTTTTTTAATACATTAAAATGTATGTAACTAATTAATTAAAATAAATGTGATGAAGTACAGGCACTTGGGAAGATCACTTTACTGTCCCATCTTTTACCTTAAACATCATAATTAAACATGTCCATTTGAATAAATATAAATCAAAAAAGGTAAATGTCTTGTCTGTGCCTGCAGTGTTACTAATGCGAATCAACTTGGAACATCTCGGACAGCTGAACCAGGTGAGAATGACTTGAAAAGATATATATATATATTTTAAATCCAATTGTCCATATTTTTAAGAGATAAAGTCTGTCAAATTTTAATTTGTATTTGTAAGACTTTGTGTTTACTTTTTATTTTGTTGGTGTTATTTTAATGTGTATGGTGTAGTAATGATTAGTGTCTTATCTGCTGTTGTCAAACTATTTCTGTTGTTTCTATTTGTACATTAAGAAAAAGAAAAGTAAAACTAACTGCTTCCACGAAGACCAAGTCGTTTTTTTTCTCTCCTTAAATTATAAAAACTCGAACCTTGTGATTGTTAACGCAGTATCCGTCAGGTCTAATTTTGTCCCTGACAATATTTGATGTTTCATAACAAAAATGTCAATTGTGTAAACATATGATAATTTTAATCAGCAAATCTTATTGCTTTTCAGCTGAGTTCAAATTGTTGCCCAGAAGAAATACAGATTGTTTTTATTCATTAATTCTGAATGGTTGATGTTGAATGTTGATGATAGCTGGATGCCAGGAGGAAATATGAGTTATTACTGCGGTTTATATATTCAGAAGAATGTTGTCAACCATGTGTTTCAAATATATTATGATTATTTCTGTTGTTCACATATAATTAATTTAAAAATTACAGGAGGAAATACCAAGGGAAGCAAGGAGTTGGATCAACATAAAAATGACAAGAAACACTCTGAGATAGTAACATTTGCATTTTGGAGAAAGATCCTAGTCACGCCCCAGAATTTATTTACCAGCACTAAATTTGGGTTATCCACACTTTTGGGTAAGTCCAAAAAAGTGCGAACTGTACTGATGGAAGGAGTTCCTCGTGTTGGTAAAACTTTCCAAACAAAATTGTTCATGGACAACTGGGCAAAAGAAAAATCCAACAAACACATAAAGGCTTCAGTGACCTTTGATTTCACTGAGTTGAATACAAAGAAATATGAAGAAAAAAGCATGAAATCTCTGCTGAATGATTTCTTCAACACAAAAAATGTTAATGTATCCGAAGATGACAAGAAAAAGATATGCTTCATTCTTGATGGCCTGGAAAATTGCAAACTTCCTCTTGACTTTGTAAACAACAAAGAAGTTAGAGACTTGAAGGAAGAAGCATCAATGGATGAGCTGCTAACGAATCTGATCAAAGGAAATCTGCTTCCTGAAGCTCATATTTGGATAATTTCTCAACCAAAGGGAGTTGATAAGATTCCTTCTGAATATATCGACAAAACTGTTCAATGTCAAGGTAAGAATATCCGTCTAAATCAATTATTCTTAATTTAGCATTCAATATATTTTTGTTGACTTTATTCAAGAGTTATATGATTTTACATCACTGTACACTTTTTCTTTGTCCAATTAGAACCCAATGAGCAGGAGAAGAAGCTACAATCACGTCTGAAAAAATAGATTTCTGAAAGAAATCATTGATGCAACAGATGAAATCAGTC
This sequence comes from Poeciliopsis gracilis, assembly GCA_911649635.1. Lineage (NCBI taxonomy): Eukaryota > Metazoa > Chordata > Actinopteri > Cyprinodontiformes > Poeciliidae > Poeciliopsis > Poeciliopsis gracilis. The sequence continues at coordinate 54,843 of CAJVRI010000020.1, read as the reverse complement.
ATCCAAACCAGGAACAACAGAACATATCATCAGAAGAGAAAATGGCTCTGAAAAGGCAAGTAAACAAAACAATTGTACAAAAGTGAATCAACTTTCTGAGATCTTCAAAGATGTAAAGGAAAGAAAACTAGAACAGTGATGACCATTGGAGAAGCTGGAATAGGAAAATCTTTTCACATGAAAAAATTATAAAAGAATGGGCTAAAAAGGATGAGAAAAGGTCATTTTTCAGCTGGATCACAAGTTCATTCTCTAGCCAGGAAAAACCTGCAGAACTTTTGTTTCTTATTGACTTCTCAAAACTCAACTCGATAAAAAATAAAAACATTAGTTTCTTTGAGCTTCTTAATCACTTCTACAAGGAGACCAAAGATATCATCATCTCTGACTATTCCCAGTTAAATATTTTATTTCTCTTGGATGGACTTGATGCATATCAAGATTTTTAGACTTTGAAAAGAAAGAAATCTTGACTGATATCAGAGAACAAACATCAGTCAATGTGTTACTAACAAACCTTATCAGAGGAAACCTGTTGCCAGAGGCCAAGATCTGGATAACATCTCAGCCTCCAGCTGCTGAGAAAATCCCTGATGGTTTAATTGACAGACTAACAGAAATACGAGGTAAGATCTGTTGATGCATATTTCTTACAATTACACTTAACTTAATTGTATTTTCTAACATTTAAACTAGCAGTAAAATTTAAACATTTTGGTTTTTAGTTAGTGAACTTAAGGGCGTGGTTATTGATATCTGAAAAAACTGCAGGCATCCGGTCAAAGATGAGGCGTTCTTTTATTTTGCTCAGCTCTTAATGCGACAAAACAAAGTCAGCAAACATCACACTTTTTATAATATAGTTTTAAACTGTTAAACTACAGCAAAAATTACTGTAACAAAAAAACCCGTTCTGCACACTCTAGAACGTTCCAAGAAACTAAAACTCTGATAGGTTGTTGTTGACCATGATTGACAGGCAGACCAACCAATCACAATCCAGCGAAGTCCACAAGGCACAGTCCAACACTTGGGGTATTTTCCACAGTTAGATTATAAATTAATCAGCCATGTAATTTTTCAAAATGAGTTTCAAGGATAAATCCTTTCGATTCCAGAGACCTAAGTATGTATGCTAAATAAGTCACAATGAAACTATTGTATATTGCTTAGGTATCATGGTGTAAAAGTAAAAAAGTAAAATTAAGGAAGCTGTAACAAACCAAAAAACACAAAACTATATTGAAAAAACACTAAGTCCACACAATAATCAAGGCTAGGTTCACACAACAAGCAACACTGATAATTTTTTATGTTTTGTATATAATTCTGAAAGAAATCAGTGCTATCAATTTTCTTTTTTCTCAGTTTCCTTTGTCTTACAATCTTGTGAGAGTACTATTGTTTCCCATTGCTCAACAACTTCAAAGTCCATACAAAGATGGTTTGATTATTCTTTGTAAATAGTGCTTTACTGGGTTTTGTGACGTTTACATTGTTCTTCTTTTCATACAGGTTGCTTTTGCTGAAGTGCAAACCACTTCAAGAAATAAATATAAAAGCACTTATTCCCCAAATTTGATTAAAAAAAATATGCACATAAAAAAAAAAAAAAATATATATATATATATATATATATATAAAAATTCCCTTCTCACCCGCAGCGGGTGGTTCTTATCCTCTGAGCTCGGGTCCTCTACCAGAGGCCTGGGAGCTTGAGGGTCCTGCGCAGTATCTTGGCTGTGCCAAGGACTGCACATTTCTGGACTGAAATGTCTGATGTTGTTACTGGGATCTGTTGTAGCCATTGATCCAGTTTGGGGGTTACTGCCCCGAGGGCCCCGATGACCACAGGCACCACTGTGGTCTTCACCTTCCAGGCCCCTCTCCAGTTCCTCCCTAAGGTCCCTGGTATTTCTCCAGTTTCTCGTGCTCCTTTTTCCTGATGTTGCAATCGCTTGGTATTGCTACATCTACCACAACGGCTTTCCTCTGTTGTTTATCCACAACGACAATGTCCGGTTGGTTCGCCATTACCATTCTGTCTGTCTGGATCCACAGGATCTCCACAGGATCTTAGCTCTGGCATTCTCCACCACCTTTGGGGGTGTTTCCCACTTTGATCTCGGGGTTTCCAGTCCATATTCTGCACAGATGTTTCTGTACACTATGCCTGCCACTTGGTTATGTCGTTCCATGTACGCTTTCCCTGCCAGTATCTTGCACCCTGCTGTTATGTGCTGGACTGTCTCAGGGGCCTCCTTGCACAACCTACACCTTGGGTCTTGTCTGGTGTGGTAGATCTGGGCCTCTATTGCTCTGGTGTTTAGGGCCTGTTCCTGGGCGGCCATGATGAGGGCCTCTGTGCTGTCCTTGAGTCCAGCTTTTTCCAGCCATTGGTAGGATTTACTGATATCAGCCACTTGGGTTATTTGCTGGTGGTACATCCCATGTAGGGGCTTGTCCTCCCATGATGGTATCTCTGGCACCTCAACCTCCGTTCCCTGTTGTCTGAGACATTCACTGAGCACATTGTCTTTGAGGCTTTGTCCCTGATGTATTTTCACTGAGCACCTGGACAGTGGTTCTCACACTCACTAGTCCTCTGCCTCCTTCCTTTCGGCTCGTGTACAGTCTCAGGGTGCTGGATTTGGGATGGAACCCTCCATGCATTGTTAGTAGCTTTCTAGTCTTAATATCTGTGGCTTTTATCTCCTCCTTTGGCCAGCTAATTATTCCAGCAGGGTATCTGATTACTGGCAGGGCGTAGCTGTTTATCGCACGGATTTTGTTTTTGCCATTGAGCTGGCTTCTCAGGACTTGCCTTATTCGCTGGAGGTATTTAGCTGTGGCTCCTTTCCTTGTGGCCTCATCAAGGTTGCCATTTGCTTGTGGTATACCTAGGTACTTGTAACTGTCCTCTATGTCTGCTATTGTTCCTTCTGGGAGTTAGACTCCCTATATATATATATATATATATATATATATATATATATATATATATATATATATATATATATATATATATATATATATATATATATATATATATATTTAAAAAAATTCCTTCTCTTATTTTTTATTTTATTTAGTCAACCAATGACAACAAGACTTTGAACACAGATACAAAGCAAGGCATTGTTTTTTCTCCCCTCCATCCCCGTCTTCTCTCACCCCATCCTTCTGTCCCCCCTTTTTTATTATTGCTCCTTTCCCTCATTATTTCCCCCCTTCCCGTAGCCTTCTTTTTGTTCTATCCCCTACCCCTCCCCATCCATCCATACCTGGCTGCAAACAATAGAAACAGCAAAATAAAATAATAATTATTATAAAACAGTAGCAATAATTAAATAGCCAAAAAAACCCCCAAAAACACACACACAGGGGACTAAGGCAGAGCTCAGAGACGTGGATAGCATGTGAACAAGCATCTGCACAAGTGTGGGCAGACATCCAAACACAGTACATGGATACTTAAAACTGCACAAGTTGGTAAACACCGTCAGCAGCCTGAGTCACAAGAAACCATTGCCGGGCCGGGGAAGCAGGCAAACACCGCGGAGCCAGTTCCTATTCGAATTTCAGGCTTGAGGAAGGGCATCTAGTCTTTCAAAATAACATAGTAGAGGGAACCAAGTTTTGTAAAATTTTTGGGTCGAACCTCTAACACAAAATTTGATCTTCTCTAACTTAAGGAACATGGACAGATCTCTCAACCAAAGAGAAGCATTGGGTGGGTGTTCTGATTTCCACGCTAATAATATTCTTCTTTGGGCGAGGAGGGTTGAAAAAGCCAGTACATTTTTAAAATCATGTGATAATGATATTCCCTCCCCTGGAACTCCAAATATTGCCAATTCAGCACTAGGTTGGACACCTATTTTGAAGGCTTCAGATAGGATCTGAAAAATTGTAGACCAGAAGTTGCATAGTTTGTTACGGGCCCAGAACATGTGGGATAAATTTGCCTTAGCTATGTGGCACCGGGCACAAGTATCACTTACAGTGGGATAAATCCGCGAGAGTCTGGCTCTGCTGTAGTGAATCCTATGAAGGACCTTGAATTGAATTAGTCCAAGTCGAGCACATAATGTTGACCCATTTACTCTACGCAATGCGTGGTCCCAAGTCTCATCAGAGATGTGTATTCCAAGTTCCTCTGACCATTCTGCTCTGATCTCATTGAGCCTCACTGTATTGAAAGATGAGATGATATTGTACATTTTTGAGATGAGCCCCCTACAAGTTGGAGTTTGCAAAATTATGTCTATACCTCCTTTAGAGGGTAAATTGGGAAAGCAAGGGCTAATGCTACGAACAAAGTCACGGATCTGGAGGTACCGAAATAGGGAGGAACGCTGTAAACCAAATTTGGAGGAAATGGCATCAAAGGTAGCAAAAATGCCATCTATATATAGGTCACTAAATTTACTTAAGCCTGCACTTCGCCATTTGGCAAAGGCAGGGTCTAATAAGGATGGTGGGAAAACATGGTTATCACATATGGGACCGTAAATAGAGACGTTTGTCATATTAAAGTGTTGTCTAAATTGTGCCCATATTTTTAGGGTGGAGATTACAACTGGGCATGAAGAGTGTTGCTTAGGAGAGAGAGGAAGCTTTGAAGTGACTATTGCAGGGAATGATGATGGCCTACATGTATCCAGCTCAGATCGGCACAAGTCAACATCTGGTTGTTGAAATAAACAGACCACCTTTTGTAGGTTTGCTGCCCAGTAATAGTGCAGAAGGTTAGGTAGACCCATACCTCCCTCTCCCTTATGTCTGTAAAGGAAGTGCCTACTGATTCTAGGATGTTTATCACTCCACATAAACAAGGACAGCTGTTTATCGATAAGTCTAAAGAATGATTTTGGGAGAAAAACTGGAATACTCTGAAAGAGATACATAAATCTTGGCAAGACATTCATTTTAATACATGCTATTTTGCCCGCTAAGGTTAAGTTTAGGACACTCCACTTCTGGAGGTCTCGTTTAAGGTTATTAAGCAGAGGGGAAAAGTTTTTGTCAAACAGATCAGAGAAAGAACGCGTCACATTAATTCCCAAATATTTGAATCCTGCTCTAGAGAGAGGAAAAGGCAAGTCAGTTTCTGCAATTTGGAGTGCAGAATTATTAATTGGAAAATATTCACTCTTTAAGAAGTTCAACTTGTAGCCTGAAAATTTACCAAAACGGTTTAGCAATCTCACAATGTTGGAGATTGAAGATACTGGGTCCGAGATGTAGAGTAATAAGTCATCCGCATATAGGGACAGGCGATGTTCCAGCTGATTTCTATAAATTCCCTTAAAGCTCTGTGAGGTCTTGAGCGTAATTGAGAGTGGCTCAATAGCCAAAACAAAGAGGAGCGGGCTGAGAGGACAACCCTGCCGGGTACCCCTAGATAAGGAAAAGGGCCTAGATCTGGTTTTGTTAGTGATTATGCTTGCTTTGGGTGATGTATACAACAATTGTACCCATGATGTAAATTTGGGCCCAAATACTGCAAATAGGTAGGGCCACTCAACCCGGTCGAATGCCTTCTCCGCATCGAGGGAGACCACAACCTCAGGAGACTCCCCTGATACACAAGAATGAACAACACCAATAAGCATTCGTATATTAGTAAAAGAGTGACGACCCCTCATAAACCCAGTCTGATCTGAGGAGATTATGTCTGCCATGGCTGCGTCCAATCTCATAGCCAGAAGTTTAGCTAAGATTTTAACGTCACCATTTAGAAGTGAAATGGGTCTGTAGGAAGCACAGTCCGTTGGATTTTTACCATGTTTTAGTAAGAGTATGATGTTAGCTTCTGTAAGGGTCTGTGGAAAGGTCCCCAAATCCATTGAGTAGTTAAACATTTCAAGTAAAAGAGGAGCTAACTTGGATGAGAATTTTTTATAAAATTTGATTGGGAAGCCGTCTGGTCCAGGGGCGTTACCACTCTGCATTGCTGAAATGGAATTATTAACTTCACTAAGTGTAAGGGGCTTATCCAGATCCCTCTTTCTGTCAGGACCAATAACAGGGATATCCAAGCTGTCTAAAAAAAACATTCATATCTGAGTCGTCCCCTGGGAATTGTGACAAGTATAGGTCAGAATAAAATTCCTCAAAGGCTTGGTTTATTTCAACTGGATCAACAGTGTGCTCACCAGAGATCTTTTGGATCTGCGATATGAGCTGCGCCGCCGACCGACTTTTGAGTTGGTGGGCCAGGAGGCGGCCCGCCCTCTCGCCATGTTCATATACCTGGCCTCGGGATCTAAGCAAGGATTGTTCCACGTCCTGCGTTGATATAAGATTATATTGCATTTGTAGACAAAGCCTCTCTTTGTACAGCTCAGGGGAAGGCGACATTGAATGCCTACGATCCAGCTCCAGTATAGAACTAATAAGCTGTTCCTGCCTTGCTTTTCTAATTTTGTTGCGTGTTGCTGTGTACGATATTATTTCACCTCGAATTACCACTTTTAATGTTTCCCACAGGATGGAGGGCGACACAGAATCTGATTTATTTTCAGACAAAAAATTATCTATGGCAGTAGACATTGATTCACAAAAGTTGTCATCTGCTAATAAAGTTGAGTCAAACCTCCAGTTGGGGCGCTGAGCCTGATTGAGTGGGAAGGCAAAGTCCAGCATTACTGGTGAATGATCAGACTCTACAATAGCAGAATATTCACTTTTCTTAACAAAGGGTAGTAGGGTCTTGTCTACAAAAAAACAATCAATTCTTGAATATGACTGATGGACATGTGAGAAAAAAGAGAATTCCTTATTATCTGGAAACAAAAAGCGCCAGGGATCAATGCAGCCTGCCTCCTTCATGAATGCTGTTAAGGCCTGAGCCATCTTTGATGGAGATGACAATCTAGAGCTGGATCGGTCTAGAGTCGGATCCATTACACAGTTCATGTCACCACCCAATATCAAATGGTGAGAGTTCATGTTAGGTAGAGCAGAGATTAACCTGGATATGAAAGAGGGGTCATCCCAGTTGGGTGCGTATATGGAGGCAAGTATAACTTGAGTATTATATAAAGAACCCGTTACTATAACATATCGACCCTGTGGGTCTGATATGGATGAGCTTAAAGTAAACTGTATCTTTTTATGAATTAATATTGCTGTTCCCCTCGCTTTTGTATTAAATTGTGAATGGTGAACTTGTCCTACCCAAGGCTTCTTAAGTTTTATATGATCTGCAGAAACCAAATGTGTTTCCTGTAGGAATGCTATTTCTGTTTTAAGCTTTTTAAGGTGGGAAAATTTTTTTGCCCGTTTCACTGGTCCTCTCATGCCCCTCACATTCCAACTGGTAAAGCGAACTGCTGAGGCCTCCCCTCTTACACTGCCGCTACATACATTGGCCATGATAATCCAAATATATACCTGTCCCAGCCCAGCAGCTCCCCCAGGCCCCCACCGTGGGTCCAAGCTTTCCTGTGCATAACGTACAAACTTGAGAGAAAAATAAAGTAGGAAAAACAACGCAAAACAGCTGTATGAATAACAAAAGCAGCCCCCAACCCAACCCTTTTTAAAACCCACCCCAGTTGTATCCTTGCTTCTCTTGTTGAAGCCAAATACTGTCCCTTAAACACCTCGTAGGTCTTCTGATAGACCATATACAATCCCAAACTGGCTTTGGAGGGTTCCCGATGAACTTGGCATGCAGGAGTTACGCTCTGTGTATAATGAGTTAGAACAGTACCAGAAACTATAAACAGTGAATGTTATAAACCCCGTGGGGCACTTGTACAACAATCAGCTAGCTTATGAGCATGGATTTTGGGCACTAAACTATGCCAAAGTAAAAAGCAACAAGAAAAAAAAACAAAAACAAAACACGACAGTGGCAACACGAAATTATAGTAAGGGAGAAATTCGTGTATGCAAACATACTCACAGGTGTATGGATATATGACCCTTATGAGAAAAACGGTGGTGCGTCCGCTTGAGGCAGAGTTAATATTTTGTCCAGACAATCAATGCACAGTGGTAGATGTAACCCATAACACAGCAATTTGTAACCATTTTCCACTTCCTCGGGATACTTTGTCCTCTTTTACTGTCCTCCCAATCTCTGCTGTAGCCTTGGCACCCCCGCTCCACTCCGAGAAAGAAAAAAAAAAAAAAAAAACAGGTCTGCCGTCAGATGTTTATTTTGCAACGCAGAGGTTGTAGAACGCCTGGGCCTCCTCTGGCCTTTCAAAAAAGTGGCTTTCTCCCTTAAACGTAACTTTAAGACGGGCCGGGAAAAGAAGACGAAATGATACACCTCTCTGATATAGAGCGCCTTTAACATCATTGAATGCCGACCTTTTCTTTGCAAGAGCGATGCTGAGATCTGGATATATTCTCAGGGTGGTTCCCTGGTACTTTACTTCATGCTGCCTGGACCTTCTCCTTGTATCGGTGGAATGCCACGATGAAGGGCCGTGGTGGTCGTCCTGCGGTGGGCATGGGTCCAGCTGTGCGGTGTGCCCGCTCCAATTCCGGGGGAGAAGGAAATATGTCGTCCCCCATAGCATCCTTTAGCAACTTGGAGATGAACTTAGTTGCATCCTGGCCATTTTCGCTGCCTTCGGGTATGTTAAGTATGCGCAGATTGGACCTGCGAGACCGATTTTCCAGGTTTTCCAGGCGCTCCAACAAGGAAGCGTTTTGGGCCTGGAGAGATTTAACGGCAGCCTCAGCTTCGAATATGCGTTGAAAGTTATCGCCTGCCAGGCTTTCCGCTGCTACGAGGCGGCCCTGAAAGGAGCTCATCTCCTCCCGCAGCCCGTCTACCGCTGTTTGCAGAGGTCGAATCGATTCTCGAATTAATGTGGCCACATCCTCTTTAAAGTCGTTCCGCTGCTTGGATAGTTCTTTGACCAGTTGGGGCATGGAAACAGAATCTCCGCATTTACTTTCGCCGAGTGTTTCAGCTTCGGAGGAAGCCGCGGCCATTGAGGCTACCTTGCTAGCTAGGCTGTTCATTCGCCTGGTTGAAGTAGAGAGTTTTTGTTTAGGATTATCACTGGCCATTGTAACGTCACCAGGGTCCAGAGATAATGCGTCTGTAGTCCGGTACTTGATAGACGTGTGTAACTCCTATTTTAAAGTAATTTAACAAAAGTTAGCTGGAGCTCCTTCACCCTGCTTCCTTCTTCTATATCACCAAACCGGAAGTCAATTCCTTCTCACCCGCAGCGGGTGGTTCTTATCCTCTGAGCTCGTGTCCTCTACCAGAGGCCTGGGAGCTTGAGGGTCCTGCGCAGTATCTAGGCTGTGCCAAGAACTGCACGTTTCTGGACTGAGATGTCTGATGTTGTTACTGGGATCTGTTGTAGCCATTGATCCAGTTTGGGGGTTACTGCCCCGAGGGCCCCGATGACCACAGACACCACTGTGGTCTTCACCTTCCAGGCCCTCTCCAGTTCCTCCCTAAGGTCCTGGTATTTTTCCAGTTTCTCGTGCTCCTTTTTCCTGATGTTGCAATCGCTTGGTATTGCTACATCTACCACAACGGCTTTCCTCTGTTGTTTATCCACAACGACAATGTCCGGTTGGTTCGCCATTACCATTCTGTCTGTCTGGATCCACAGGATCTTAGCTCTGGCATTCTCCACCACCTTTGGGGGTGTTTCCCACTTTGATCTCGGGGTTTCCAGTCCATATTCTGCACAGATGTTTCTGTACACTATGCCTGCCACTTGGTTATGTCGTTCCATGTACGCTTTCCCTGCCAGTATCTTGCACCTGCTGTTATGTGCTGGACTGTCTCAGTGGCCTCCTTGCACAATCTACACCTTGGGTCTTGTCTGGTGTGGTAGATCTGGGCCTCTATTGCTCTGGTGTTTAGGGCCTGTTCCTGGGCGGCCATGATGAGGGCCTCTGTGCTGTCCTTGAGTCCAGCTTTTTCCAGCCAGTGGTAGGATTTACTAATATCAGCCACTTGGGTTATTTGCTGGTGGTACATCCCATGTAGGGGCTTGTCCTCCCATGATGGTATCTCTGGCACCTCAACCTCCGTTCCCTGTTGTCTGAGACATTCACTGAGCACATTGTCTGTTGAGGCTTTGTCCCTGATGTATTTATGGATCTTAGTTGTTTCGTCCTGGACAGTGGTTCTCACACTCACTAGTCCTCTGCCTCCTTTCTTGCGGCTCGTGTACAGTCTCAGGGTGCTGGATTTGGGATGGAACCCTCCATGCATTGTTAGTAGCTTTCTAGTCTAAATATCTGTGGCTTTTATCTCCTCCTTTGGCCAGCTAATTATTCCAGCAGGGTATCTGATTACTGGCAGGGCATAGCTGTTTATCGCATGGATTTTGTTCTTGCCATTGAGCTGGCTTCTCAGGACTTGCCTTATTCGCTGGAGGTATTTAGCTGTGGCTCCTTTCCTTGTGGCCTCATCGAGGTTGCCATTTGCTTGTGGTATACCGAGGTACTTGTAACTGTCCTCTATGTCTGCTATTGTTCCTTCTGGGAGTGAGACCCCTTCTGTGCGGATGACCTTCCCCCTCTTTGTGACTAGCCGACCACACTTCTCTAGTCCGAATGACATCCCAATGTCCGTGCTGTAGATCCTGGTGGTATGGATCAGTGAGTCGATGTCTCGCTCACTCTTGGCGTACAGCTTGATATCATCCATGTAGAGAAGGTGACTGATGTTGGCCCCATTTTTTGAGTCGGTATCCGTAGCCAGTCTTGTTGATAATTTGGCTGAGGGGGTTCAGGCCTATGCAGAACAGTAGCGGGGACAGAGCATCTCCTTGGTATATGCCACATTTGATGGACACTTGTGCAAGTGGTTTGCAGTTGGCTTCAAGGGTGGTTTTCCACAGCCTCATCGAGTTTGCAATGAAGGCTCTCAGAGTCCTGTTGATGTTATACATCTCTAAGCATTCAATGATCCAAGTATGCGGCATTGAGTCATAGGCTTTCTTGTAATCAATCCAAGCCATGCACAGGTTGGTGTGTCGGGTTTTGCAGTCTCGGGCAACTGTGCGGTCTATGAGGAGTTGGTGTTTGGCTCCTCTGCTATTTACACCGATACCTTTCTGTGCCATGCTCATGTGTTTATCCATGTGTTTGATTATCTTGGCCGCTATGATGCCTGACATGAGCTTCCAGGTTGTGGAGAGGCAGGGGATTGGTCGGTAGTTGGGTGGGACTGGACCCTTTGATGGATCCTTCTGGATTAGGATTGTCCGCCATTCAGTTAACCATTCAGGGTGAGTCCCACTTTGTAGCAGCTGGTTCATTTGGCCTGCCAGTCGCTCATGGAGGGCAGTGAGTGTCTTTAGCCAGTAGGCATGGATCATGTCAGGCCCTGGTGCTGTCCAGTTTTTCATACAGGACAAAGGGTAGAAGGAGTAGTGACCCCTTGTACTTTTCTCCATACTTATCAGGTCAAACCACATAGTGCAATACCATATCACTGGTCAATCTATCTGCCAAATTCTTATATTTTCTTTTGTGTTGTATTTATATTTATTTATATTCTTATATTCTATATTCTTATTCCTTGTTTCTTGCATAATTTAAGGTTTTTTGTGCATAATTTAAGGTCTTGGTTACTCACATTTAGTGTGTACCTTAGTATTTAATTTGTATTTTTGTATTCTTTTGCACTTTGCTCACTGTGTGCTATCTTTGTTTTTTTTTTTTGCCTGTAAGCTGCTGGTAACTTCAATTTCCTGAGGGAGTCTTCCCAAGGGATCAATAAAGTACAAGTACAAGTCTAAGTCTAAGTCAATTACCACGCTGATTGACGAGATTTATATCTGCGATCCCAACTGCTTTTTAATTCTCACAGAACTGGCCTGAGTCTAGATGTGTATTTTCAGCATTTATTTCTAAACTAGGCTGAGTGTTGAGTTTCAGTACCAGCAGCTTGAGATCAGTGTTTCTTCAAGGTTGGAAGGTGAAAGGCGATGTTTACTAGTTGAATCTTATGACACACTTCTTATACAGTTGTATAAAGTTACAATCCATCTCTTCATGTTTATTGATCCACATATCACGCATGGGCACTTTGCATTTCAGGTACTCAGTCTTTCCAGTAGTTTTAAGTTTTAGTCTGCTGTGTGCTTGGATTTTTAGTATATGGAAACCTTATGAACAGAAAATTGCACAAGTTTAGTTTTTACAACAAATTCCTTTGTCACACAGAAACAGGTAAAAGTTTACAATTGCTAGTATTTTATTGTGTTTTTATATTTTGTCAAAAGAATGTGTACTATATAATTGTCTCAAAAGTATTTAATCTTTGGTTATTTATATTGTATTTTTTCAGAGAAGCCTGATATCACATGTAAAAAAAACCTCAAACGTGAACTAAAAGATCAATTCACCAGTGTGTCTGAAGGGATTGATGGACAGAAGACCTCAGCTCTTCTCAATGAGGTTTTCACTGACCTCTACATCACAGAAGGAGAGCGTGCTCAGAATGAAGCCATGGAGGTTCAGGATGCAAAGTTCAAAACAACAAATGAAGAAACATCTATTAAATACTGTAACATCTTCAAACCTGCAAATCGTAATCAAAACATTAAGACTGTGCTCACCGTTGGAGTGGCAGGCATAGGAAAAACATTTGCCTCAATGAAATACATACTTGACTGGGCAGAGAGCAAAGCAACAGAAAACATTTTTTTCATTTTTCCACTTCCATTCCGTGAGCTAAATCTGAGAGTAGATAAAGAATGCAGTCTACAAGATCTGATTCATCAGTTCTTCCCAGCAATGAGGTCCTCTGAAATAACTGACTATGACAAATACAAGATTCTGATTGTTCTGGATGGTTTTGATGAATGTCGTCTTGATCTTGAGTTCAAAACCTTAAATAAATTGAGTGATGTCACAACACCAACCTCAATAAATGGTCTGCTGTCAAATCTTATCCTGGGAAATTTGCTCCCTAAAGCTCAAATCTGGATCACTTCTCGACCTGCAGCATCCAACAACATTCCTCCAGAAAAAATTGATCGAATGACAGAAGTGAGAGGATTTAATGATGAGCAAAAGGAAAAATATTTCATGAAACGATTCAGTGATGAAAATGTGGCTAAAAAAATCTGGTCATATGTGAAGAAATCAAGAATTCTTTACATAATGTGCCACATCCCTATTTTTTGTTTCATCACATCAAAGGTTTTGGAGGATTTTGTTGAAACAAACAAAGACGATGGACTGACAAGAAATCAAGACGATGGACTGACAAGAAAGAAAGATGATGGACTGACAAGAAAGAAAGATGATGGACTGCCAAAAACTCTGACTGACATGTACACACATTTCCTTTTGCTCCAGCGCAGACAAACAAAAGCAAAATACAACACAGATCAGTCAACCTCTGAAATCTCTGAAACCTCTGGAACAAAGACATCCTGTGATAAAACTAATGATGAAACAATCCTGTCTTTGGGGAAACTTGCTTTCAAAGGGCTGAAGGAGAAGAACCTTCTCTTTACTGAAGAAGACTTGACCAGTTGTGGGACTGATGTGACCAAAGCTGCTGTTTTCTCTGGGTTGTTAACTCAGATCAAACGAGAAAATCATGAGCTTTACACTCAGAATATGTTTTGCTTTGTCCATAAAAGCATTCAAGAGTACATGGCAGCTCTCCATGTCTTCCACTCATTTAACAGCAAAGGAGAAAATGTGTTTGTAGAACCAACTTCAGCATCCTCAGACCCAATTGCCTCAGAGTTTTATAAGAATGCAGTGGACAAGGCTTTTGAGAATGAACATGGGGACTGGGACATGTTCCTTCGCTTCCTACTGGGTCTCTCTGTGGAATCTAATCAGGATTTACTTCAAGATCTGATTGATAAGAGTGAAAAACACAAAGATGCTAATAAAGAAGCAGCAGAGTACATCAAGAAGAAGATCAAAGAGAACAGTGACCCAGAGAAAAACCTTAATCTTTTCTACTGTCTTAATGAGCTGGATGATGAGACCCTTGTTCAGGAAATCAAAAAATATCTTAAATCAGATGAAAAACCTTTTGAAACTTTCACTGCTTCTCAGTGGTCAGCTTTAACCTTTGTGCTGCTGACATCAGATGAAAACCTTGAAGTGTTTGATCTTAAGAAATACCTGAAATCAGAGAAAGTTCTTCTGGGATTGATGCCAGTGGTCAAAGTCTCAATCACTACTTTGTAAGTATTTTTTATAAACAGCTACTTTTACATTTATTACCTTTTATTTTTAAGACTATCATAAATTAATGTCTTCATACAAATGCTGTACTTCCATCACTTTGAACCTTGATGAAACAAACTCACTCAATCATAATCTTCACCTCTTCAACAAGAGAAAGTTGTAAAATATTATTGTAAAATGTTGCTTAAGTTGCTAGTAAACTATAGTTACTAGTTCAAAACAATGCTTCATGTTACTTTCTTCATTGTGATCAAACTATTAATGTTACACATGAGAGTTGGGCTTTTGCTATTTGTCTAGTTTGACAACACAGACATGATAATTTATCTTTTACTGTTGTTTAAAGCAAGACTTTTACTTTGTTCCTTTACTGTGATCCTTTGTTATTTTAGAAGAAAATCACACATGGGTTTGTCAATTTAACTTGATTGTTTTCATGGATCTTTTTACAGACTGAGTTGGTGTGAGCTCTCTGAAGAATCTTGCAAAGCTCTGACATCATCAGTGCTGACCAAACCATCCTCAAATCTCACAGTGTTGGACATGAGTCATAATGATTTGCTGGATGCTGGAGTGATGCGACTTGCTGATGGGTTGAAAAATATAAACTGCAAACTAGAGACTCTCAAGTAGGTTTTTATTAATGAAAGTAATATATCATCCAGTTTTATAGTTAGAAACAATTTTGAGTTTATAAACTGGTTTGTCCCAAGATTTAAGGTTATTCTATGTGTTCATAATTCTTGTTAGTGTTAAGTGTCAATAAAATACAACAGTCCTATGAAAGTGATACTGAGAGAGATAAAACTAAAGTTTAGAGACAAACAGCCCATGTATGAATTAAATAATTTGAAAATCTTCCCTTAAGGGTGACGGGGGCTCAACCTACCAGTTCCTATTCTGGAACCAGTAGGTTTCCAGTTTGAACATCATTGTGTTGTGGTTGTGGTTTAGACGCTTCACCTGACTTGCCTTCTGGTGGTCAGAGGGCCTGATGGCTCTGGTTCATGGCAGCTTCTCCTCTGTCAGACAGTTTCAGGGAAGCTGTGGCTACAATCTAGTAGCTCGCTACCACTGGAGTGGAATATGTGTGAATGATCAAATGTGGTATGAAACACTTTGATGTCCTATAAAATTGATAAAGTGCTGGGCAAGTTCAGGCCTTTACCTTTTAAACTATAATTGAGTTTTACACAAAATTATATTCAAAGATTATTCAATGTCATGTTGGAAGCCAAAAAAAAAAAACAAAACAAAAAAAAAAACAAGCTGCAATATTCTAATGTTTTAAGACACCATATTTTCAACTCTCATTATTTGTAGACCATTTCAATCTGGATGGACTCAGAGAAAAATAGCAGTTAGAAGATTTAATGGTACAAAGTTCTTTGGCGCTCGAACCCGGTAGAAAACTTCTGAGCTGAGGCTCACCAAGGGCAGGTGGTCGGCTTGGCGAAGTTCAGGCAGTCTTCTCCCCCAAATGGAGGGCTGGATCTAGCCCTAGCTGGCCTGCAGTCTGCAAGAATTGAGGGGCAGCTACATTACCGGGGCCCGAAGGGCACGTGCCGGGTCGTTGGCAGGGGCCTTAAAGGCACGGGCCGCATTATGAGCTGTGGAAGATGAGATAGCTATGCTGAGCCAAAGGGCCGAGGACCGCTGGTCCGGCCGGATCTCCCGAGTAAAGATAGGTGTTAAAGATGGATAGTGCTCCATCACCAGACATTTGAGAGATACTCACTTTGCGGATGTAGAACGTTAAGTTTCGAGCACAGCCAAAATATCTGGTCTGATGTAGAATGAGAATGCTGAGGATGACCAACAGCCGGGCTGAAAAAGAGAAGCTTAGGGACGCTTTGAACAGCGGCGATCCTGAAATGACTGTGTGTGCAATAGAGTTAGTGGCGCCTTTCGTTTGGTGAGGTTAATGAGGAGGTTGTAGTGATCAGGGAAGTTTTGAGATCGGAGATTTGATAAATCTCTGCCGGACTGAATACTAGATGCAGAAGTGAACTCACTAAGTGTAAGAAATCCGTAGAAGGCTAAGAGGAAAGCGAATGAGAGGACTGCTTTGATGAAAGGAGAAAAGGCACTGGATCGGAACAGAGTGCTGAGGTTCCTAGAAATAGGAGTGTGATAGTACCGGCTATCGGGATTAGAGGAGCTAAACTTTGAAGACCCTTTAAGGAGTTTCACAGACTGGGTTCGAGGAGAGACGAGATGATGAGCTAGATTGCTGAAGCATTGCATGAAAAATAATTTCAGCAAGCAGACTGCACATAAAGAGAAGTTTGAATCAACGATGATCCAGACAGTGAGTGATGAAGGTGAGAATGGTGGGGAGAAGAGGGGAGAATTCATAGGAGTGTAGAACTTGGTGAACGTTTGCCGGAAAAACGTAAACGAAGAGGGAGTATATGGGCGAGACCCAATTTGATGCAATAACATGCTGAACGCAGGAAGGAACGTAGAGAGTAATTGAGCATCTGTTCTTAGAAGGATGGGATAGGCTCAGGGAGAGTGTTGGCAGCGGGACACAGGCACCGAAAGACCTGGCTTCTTTAGTAGGTTGAGCGAGTTCTCCAAGAAATGCAGAAGAGGAAATGAATGAAAGGTATAATTCTTGATCGATATATACTGTTATTTCTAATTTGTCCAGCAGTTGGCTGCAGGAGACCATGAGTAAACCATGAACCGCATTAACATAAGCTTAAGACTTTAAATAAACACGTTCGAGTTGCACAAATATAAGAATCCTACTGAAATACTGGTGAGACTCACTTATATTAATTTACATGCTCCCAGACTATACAAGGTCTCAGGCAATTATTGAGGGTTAGCTCTTAAAACGACAGAGGTTGTTGGCAGCTTGAGATTAAGACGAGCCGATTGCGGGAAACGTAACTTGGACGGCTTCCTGAGTTCCTTGAAATCCTGAAGTGTTTGTATTTTGTACTGAGGGCGATGAAACGAAGTTGAATTGCGAAGAGATGTGGAGGGGAGAATGCGGCCTACCTAGATAATAGGAACCTTTGCCTGTCCTGTAAATATCCCCCCCAAAATGATTGTTCAGAAGATATGGAAAGAGGGGTAGAATGAAACATGATTCCTGTTGAAGTGGAAAATTAGAGCACGACGCGAGACCACGAATCGACATTGGGCTGGTGTTCTGTTGGAACGCCAGATGAAAGATTGTCACATGTCCGGCTTGAATGGATGGTTGCAAGTGACTGAAAGGGATTACCGAGAGCGATTCTAAGAACTCTGCCACGTGACAGGAAGATAAATCAGCTTACGAAGAATCGCCAGCGACGGGCTGACTTGGTGGCAAGCAGTCGCATTATCAGAGACGGGAGGCTTGATTCAACAAGTGAACTTGTGGTTGACTACAACTAGCTCCAGCTGTAATTGTGCTTGGAAACCACAACAAGCGCGAGTGACCTTTGCGTTGTCAGGAAAAGAGTTGGCCGGTTTAACTTGTAGCGTGTGCTGAACGGACGGCATATGCAGATGACGAGGACCTTCTTTTTTTCCATTGGCAGCATACTCACTGCGTGCACGCCTCCTTAAGATGAGTCGGAACCGGCAGATGAGGACGCTCATGAAGGCCCGATCGCTGTGAAGGTGAAGTTGACTGAGATGACAGAGGTTGACACAAGGACCAGAAATATGCAGACGAAGAATGGTTTGCTGGATGCAGTGAGGCTGTGGGATTAGAGAGAGCCTGCTAGCGGCCTCTGATGATGATCAGAACTATTCTGCCACGTTCCTGGACGAGATCTGAGAAAGTGCAATGCTGGCCCAACTGAGGTGGGCTGACTATCGTCCACCCCACTTAGAGCAGAAGAAGCTGTCGGACGCACTGCTGATTGATGGACGGGCTGCTGCTAGAACGAGAGCGAGTGTGTGACCGTTGGCTTCTTGAGAGGTTTGAGTTCCTGATCTGCTCAAATGGATCATGGAGACATCAGCATCAATGGCTGGGATTGCGATTGGTTTTGTGTGCTGATAATCACAGATGATAAAGAACTGACGTATGTCGACATGTTAACTGCATATAAACTGATTCTCTGCCCAAACCTGATAAATGTGTCAGGTTCATGGCCAAGTTCAGAAAGTAGAATAGAAACACGGAAGGACCAAGATGCATATTTTGACCCGCCTTAGAAAACAGGCGGGTCACCAGAGAGCGCTGCTCTCTGGTGGCCAACATGTGCAGGACCTGAGAACAACTACCTGCACATGTTTAAATGTGAAAATAGGCAGAATTGCACGAGCGAATCAAGATACTCAAATAGCACCACCCCTGAAATATAAAAGCAGCAATAGTGAAGCAGTACACTTATCCAACCAAACTTATCACCCGGTGTTGAGTTTTCTTGTACTCATCTTCACAATGAACCACACTTCTTTTCTTAGATAGCTGTTTTCTTTTATTGCAAACGTTCAGGTAATAAAACTTCTTCTGATTCTTTCTAGAACTGTGCTGCCTGTACATAAGAACTCGCTCTCATTGCCCCCAGTGGACAACAACAGTACAACATGCACATAAACAGAGAGTGACAGGATATAGAACTTAAAGCTGTACCTTTCAAAGTAAATTAGTAAACATGAACCCATAATACAAAATAACTCAAAGACAAGTTAAGATGAGAGCATATTCTAACATCCGGCTACATCCATAAACTTTAAAAGAATCCGCTCTACTGACCTTAATCTTTTCTATTGTATTAATGAGCTGGATGACCACAGCCTTGTTAAAGAAATCAAAAATTATCTTAAATCAGATGAAAAACCTTTTGAAACTTTCACTGCTTCTCAGTGGTCAGCTTTAACCTTTGTGCTGCTGACATCAGATGAAAACCTTGAAGTGTTTGATCTTAAGAAATACCTGAAATCAGAGAAAGTTCTTCTGGGATTGATGCTGGTGGTCAAATTCTCAAAGACTACTTTGTAATTTTTTTTTAAAGCAGCTACTTTTACATTTATTACCTTTTATTTTTAAGACTATCATAAATTAATGTCTTCATACAAATGCTGTACTTCCATCACTTTGAACCTTGATGAAACAAACTCACTCAATCATAATCTTCACCTCTTCAACAAGAGAAAGTTGTAAAATATTATTGTAAAATGTTGCTTAAGTTGCTAGTAAACTATAGTTTACTAGTTCAAAACAATGCTTCATGTTACTTTCTTCATTGTGATCAAACTATTAATGTTACACATGAGAGTTGGGCTTTTGCCATTTGTCTAGTTTGACAACACAGACATGATAATTTATCTTTTACTGTTGTTTAAAGCAAGACTTTTACTTTGTTCCTTCACTGTGATCCTTTGTTATTTTAGAAGAAAATCACACATGGGTTTGTCAATTTAACTTGATTGTTTTCATGGATCTTTTTACAGACTGAGTTGGTGTGAGCTCTCTGAAGAATCTTGCAAAGCTCTGACATCATCAGTGCTGACCAAACCATCCTCAAATCTCACAGTGTTGGACATGAGTCATAATGATTTGCTGGATGCTGGAGTGATGCGACTTGCTGATGGGTTGAAAAATGTGAACTGCAAACTAGAGACTCTCAAGTAGGTTTTTATTAATGACAGTAATATATCAACCAGTGTTATAGTTAGAAACTATTTTGAGTTTATAAACTGGTTTGTCCCAATATTTAAAGTTATTCTATGTGTTCACAATTCTTGTTAGTGTTAAGTGTCAATAAAATACAACAATCCTGAGAAAATGATACTGAGAATGATAAAACTAAAGTTTAGAGTAAAATTGCTTCCTTTAACGGTGACTGTTACGGCCTTCTATTTCCAACAAAAAACTAATTTCCAACCAAGGCCGTGGGTGTTAAGAGGCGGTGTGATTTGAACGCACTTCTTGAATGTTTGTAAAAAATATAATTTATTTCTTGCAAAAAATAGTGACAAAAAACTAATTAAAGTGTCTTAAAACATAGTCAAAATGAAAATTAATCTTAAAAAAGATGTCCAACAAAATGCTCCAGAAAAGTGGTCAAAAAATCATTTTACAACCTCCCCTCAACACACCAGACATCCAGACATTTACCAAATAAATTTTCTCCGGCACCCAGTGTGTTTTTAATTACTCAAATTAATGGGAGGGTCTAACAATTAACATAGTCTTACTCTAAACAATTCAAAATACAAAAATTATTACAAATTTTGATTAAAAATCAACTGAAATATACTCCAACTACCCGAAAAATGAGGATGAGGAGCAGTGCCTCCAAGTCTGAGGCCATGGTCTTGAGTCCGAAAAGGGTAGAGAGCCTTCTCTGGGTCGAGGGAGATGTCCTGCCCCAAGTGGAGGAGTTCAAGTATCTCGGGATCTTGTTCACGAATGAGGGAAGAAGGGAGCGTGAGATTGACGAACAGATTGGTGCAGTGTCCGCCATGAAGCGGGCGCTGTACCGGTCCGTCGTGGTGAAGAGAGAGCTGAGTCAAAAAGCGAAGCTCTCGATTTACCGGTCGATCTACGTTCCTACCCTCATCTATGGTCATGAGCTTTGGGTCATGACCGAAAGAACGAGATCGCGGATACAAGCGGCCGAAATGGGTTTTCTCCGTAGGGCAGCTGGGCTCTCCCTTAGAGACAGGATGAGAAGCTCGGTCATCCGGGAGGGACTCAGAGTAGAGCCGCTGCTCCTTCACATCGAGAGGAGCCAGTTGAGGTAGCTCGGGCATCTGGTCAGGATGCCTCCTGGACGCCTCCCTGGTGAGGTGTTTTGGGCACGTCCCACCGGGAGGAGGCCCCGGGGAAGACCCAGGACACGCTGGAGGGACTATGTCTCTCGGCTGGCTTGGGAACACCTTGGGATTCCCCCGGAGGAGCTGGAAGAAGTGGCTGGGGAGAGGGAAGTCTGGGCCTCCCTTCTTAAACTGCTACCGGATAAGCGGCAGAAGATGGATGGATGGATGGATGGATGGATGGATGGATGGATGGATGGATGGATGGATGGATGGATGGATGGATGGATGCCCTCCCGACCAAAAAAGGAAACTAAATTGGTACAAATTATAATTCACCCACGACAGTAACGGTGGCTCAACCACTGGAGTGGAATATGTGTGTCAATGATCAAATGTGGTATGAAGCACTTTGGGGTCCTATGAAATTGATAAAGTGCTGGGCAAGTTCAGGCTTTTACCATTTAAACCATAATTGAGTTTTACACACAATTATATTCAAAGATTATTTAATGTCATGTTGGAAGCAATGTATGAGAAAATAATGGATTATTGTTATCAAAAATAAGCTGCAATATTTTAATGTTTTAAGACACCATATTTTGGACTCTCATTATTTGTGGCCATAACCTTCAAAATTACAATGAATTATTTCTATTTTTTGCAATTAATCTATATATCATACATATAGTATAAAATACTGGACTTTTATATCACTGTCAAATTTTGCTGAGCTCTATTTCTAATCCAAAATTGTGTCTTTGTGCAGGTTGGCAGGATGTCAGGTGACAGAGAAAGGCTGCATTTCTCTGGCTGAAGCTATTGAGTCCCATCAAAACTCCTCTCTTAAACACTTGGACCTGAGTTACAATCATCCTGGAGACGATGGCATGAGGGCTCTCAATGCAATAGTTGAGGATCCAAACAAGAAACTTGAGACAGTGAAGTGAGTAAATAAATCAGACATTACTTAGTGCTATTATTAGAAATCTATCTTAATTTAATGATGCACCATGTCTGAGTTGAGCCTTTTTAACAACAGTCAGGTATTTATGAGGGATCTCACTGTCACTTGCTTGTTAGGCTTCACTGAATAATAAATGTTATAGTCCAAGAACTGGAATTAAATTTAATACACACAGTGTGTGGTGAATAAAATAATAAGCTTTCATAACTCAAAAAAGTAGGAATGAACTATTATCTAAAGACTTTCTGATTGTTTTTTCAAAATAAAATGAATCTTTCTTGTCTTACTGTGCACAGCTTCGACCATGGAGGACAATGTCGACTAAAACCTGGTTGGAATAAATGTAAGCTGTTTTTTCCCTCAACACTTTTACATTTTTGTATTACAAGATAAAACATGTTTATCTGAAAATGAAAGTTAGAACTTCATCATCTCTAAGGTATTTAACAGGCAATAAAAATAACATATGACTTTATATTAAAGAAAGTCACAAAATACTTAAAGACTCATAATTCTCCAAATTTAACAGATTTAATATTTAAATTTTGGATTCATTATGGTAAAAACATTTCACATTCTGAAACTGTCAATGTTTAAATTTCCACAAAGCTTACTTAATTTTCTTCTTGAACACTTTCAGATGGTGCAGATCTTATGTTCGATAAGAACTCAGCAAGCAGACGGCTTGTTCTGAATGAAAACAACAAAAAAGCGGAAACTAATAATGATGTCAAGAAGTTGGAAATGCGAAATACAGGTGATCAGCGGTTCAGGAGGACCCAGGTATTTTGTGATGAAGGCCTGAAACGACTTTGTTACTGGGAAGTGGAATGGAAAGGCGTGGTGGGAATTGCTGTGGCATATAAAGATGTGGGTAGAAGCTCGAACCGTGATGGTGGTCTGGGATGCAATGACAAGTCCTGGAGTTTGCTCTGCTCCAAGACCAAGACCAAGAATGGATACAAAGCCTTGCATAAAAACACAAGAGTAGAAATCAAAGTCCCTACATGCAACAAAATAGGTGTGTTTCTTGACTGGGAGGGAGGAACTCTAAGTTACTACAATATAACGTCAGAGGGGCGGAGCTTGATTCATACGTTCAAAGCAAAATTCACTGCAGAGCTATTTCCAGCCTTCTGGTTTGAGAAAGGTTCTGTGACTTTGTGTGACCTGTAGATTTATGAGTGCACAAGTTAGACAGACTGTAAGCACTTAGAGTGATATGAAAAGGTGTTTCCCCCTTTCTGATTTCATTTTGTTGTATATTTGTTGCACTTCAATGTTTCAGAACATTAAACAATTTACATATTAGTCAAAGACAACACAATTAAACACAAAATGGAGTTTATAAATTAATGTGTTTATTAATATGAGAGGAAAAATTCCAGTGGTTTTCTTCTAGTGGTTTTTATGCTGGCATATTTTAAATAAGTCATTTTCTGATGGCAGAGGCCTGACCTCTGACCTTAACTGAGATAGTTTTTTAAATGTTGTTTTGAAACTTTTTAGGTGCTTTTCCACTAGGTCGCCTCTAACCAAGTCAGTATCAGATTAATTTTCCATCAGCTTTCAGCCTGGCTGTTCTCAGATTTCTATACTTATGTCATGTTTAGTACTAGCAGCAGCAAGTAGGATATGGCACTGAAACAATTTGATTGACAGCTGACCACATTCATTGATTGTCTCGTGATTTATTGAATTGAAAACTCAAAATAATATTATAGTTTAGCTATGAACTGCAGACATACCAGAGAGCTGCTTAGAAAGAAGCATCACCAGGAACACTTGCATTAAGTTTTGCAGCAGAATGTGTGATTTAGCAGCGCATTGTTCTGAAGAACGGTCATCAATAAATAAGAGACAAACGGTGAAGCTTGGTCAGCTTTCTGACAAAGCTGCTATTTTGTGCAGATAGTGTGAAATACTGGAACTACATAATATTAGCTTGTGATGTGAATTTTATTTTTCCTCTGGATTAAAAAAGATGTATATGTGTGGCTATAGGTACTGGATCAGCTAAATCCAAAAGGTTGCACATTTAAAAAAATCAGGTGCTAGGATGTAATTATATTTATATTTATCGCTAAATAATCAGCTGATCAAAGTCTAGCAATTAATTTATATAAGACAAAATTAAATATCTGGGTTTATCTGAGTTAATCAGAATCTAGAAGTTCTCCATCGCTGAGTGTCGCTGCAAACATCAGCAGACAGTTGATCACAGTTGCTGCTCACTTCCTGCCCACAGTAGTGAGGAACAGAGTGGATAATGGAAAACATCACCTCCTGGGGTAAAACTGAACCACACATTAATCGGTTAACTCTTAAATTGCCAGTGGAAAAAACACTCTTGACAAGTTGTTGCTACATTGATAGGATAATTTTATTCAGCCAGCCATTCCTGGGAAACTTCACAGCTGTTCCATGATTTTACTATGTGAGGGTAAAGGATCTCACTGTGGTTCACTGGATTCCCAAAGCTTTAAAAATGGCTTTGCAACCTTTTCCTGACTGGAAGATCTCAATTATTTCTTTGTCATTTGTTCCTTAATTTCTCTGCATGTCAGCATGATATCTAGCTTTCAATTATCTTTTGGTTTACTTCACTTTGTTAGGAAAGTCCTGTTTAAGTGATGTCTTGATTGGGAGTAGGTGTAGCATTAAACCACCCAGGTGAGACTAGAGACAGTGAACTCAGGTGTGATGGACCCGTTAGGTAGAGGTAGATAATTATTGTGACCGTGTGACCATACTTAACATTACAGTAATTTATGCCATAGTTTCCAATTGTACGCTACTCCAATCTGTCAAAATTGCTTTACATGTCAAAGACAAATCTATTGATTCAGACAAAGAGAACAAAACTAAGACTTCTTTATAATATGCTTTGATCAAAGAAATGTGTTTTATGTTTGTGGCTAATGGGATGTGAGAATAAAATAAAAGTAGATTCTAAAGCATCTCTGAAGGCTAAGTAAATTTAGACTGCATATTTTATATTATATGAAACATTTTTTCTGCTGGATTTGTATTATTTTATAGACAGGCTTCTGTACTTTTACTTTTATAAACTATTTGATCAAATTAATGATATTTTAATTGTACCCTTTTATTCTTTGTTGACAACAAATTTACTGATTGATAAAAATAACATTTAGCTTTTTTCTCCTTTCCTTAAGAAAACATTTATTTTATTATTTTTTCCCAAGACATTTGTTAAAATATATATTTTTTAACTTGTTCAGAGTTCAATACATTTATTTTTACTATATTTTAACATAAAGTAATTGAAAATCTTTGAAAATATAAACATGTGCTGTGTATAATTAATAAATAACTATTTTCTACAAAGCCCTGTGTGTGTGTGTGTGTGTGTGTGTGTGTGTGTGTGTGTGTGTGTGTGTGTGTGTGTGTGTGTGTGTGTGTGTGTGTGTGTGTGTGTGTGTGTGTGTGTGTGTGTGTGTGTGTGCATGTTTTTGTGTCTTTTGTAACAATATGATCCAGGCACTGTTTTAATAAGAAAGCACTCAAGTTTATTGGGAATCTTGTGCAAAGCGAGACGCAGTGTGACAAGCAAAATAGAGTCAGCTCTGAGTTCTGAAAACTTTCTCTTATACCTTGTAAGAGCTTCTGAATCCTTCTCCTCGGCTACCACTGCCTTGCATGTTTCAGGTCAGGGATCTTCAAAGTCTGGCCTCAAGGCCCGATGTTCTACGACTTTTCGATGCGTCCCTGATTCCACACAACTCAGTCCAGTGGATGATCTACTATCTAAGTGTGCAGTGAAGTTGTTGAGAGTCCTGCTAATTACCTCATTATTTTACTCTCGAGTGCTGAAGCAGAAACGTATCTAAAATCTGCAGGACACCGGCCCTCAAGGCCTGGCTTTGAGAATCACTGGTTTAGATGTTTCCCTTCTGCTGCATACCTGACCTGAATAAGTGGGTGCAATAAAGCTGCAGTATGTAAATTTTATAAAAAAAAAACAACTTAATTTACATATGTTTTAAAAAGTCCACAATATTGTGATAACAAGCCTTAGCCCTATGCTCCCAGTGCTAACGAGAAACGACTAAATAGTCAGTAGGAGGGTGTCAGCGATGTCAATCATCCTAGTGTGTGATCTGCTCATCCCTGCTTCCCCGTTTGTTCTCTTCTACCAGCAGAGCCTGTCATGTATGTTCAGCACAGTATAGTGAATAAACAGTTTTTCTGGAAAGGTAAGTTGATTTTTCACCATATGCACATTTAGTAGCATGTTTATTGACAATTCTAGTACCTTCTGATTGTTTTTGACCACCAGCAGTGCAGTCATTCAGATGACAATAGTAGCCATGGGAGAAGATGGAGAAGCAAAATCTTTGCACAGATTATGTCTCTCATCTTGTACTGTGACAGTTTTAACAAGTGTGTAAAAATCTCTTCTCTACGCACAGTCAGATGGTTTTTGGCATCATGTACATGAGCATGATTGAAAAGAAAAAAAAATAGATAGATAAATTCTCCCAGATTGGAAAATTTCAGGAAGCCAAAAATGCATTAGAGACTCGAGACACGAGAGGCAACTTCGCTCTCTCTCCATTTCCTATGGAACTTGTGCAATGAGGAGAAAATCAGCTGCACTCCTCCAGCTAAGCCATCAAAAATATTCGTGCATGTAAAATTTCAAGCTCACATGGAGATGTACACATGTGGGTTAGCGATGAAACACAAGAAAATTAAAAAGTGTCCAACTTTTGCTGATGTCACTGCTGTTGCTATCAAATTCTTATATATTGGAAGAGTTTTTGTGTGTTTTGGAGCTAACATGTCATGATGCTAGTTGGTTAGCACACTGTAGCAGCAGGTAAGAGACCGGTTGTAAAGGAAGTTTACAACCATGGAATGAGAGTACAATTAATATAATTAATATATTTGTACTGTTCTCAGGCTCCATGGTTTATTTGTGTTCTAAACATAGTGGTGGAAGGTTAAACTGTGCTTTAATGCATTCACTTAAAAGTAGTTTGAATTCAAAGATAATGATGCCAGTTTACAATACCTGTAACATACATGCCCATGAATTGTCCCTGTGTGTGATTAAATATGGATATAAAGTGCAGGGAACTGAAGTTACATGTTACCTGAGGAAATTCTGACAAAATATGATGTCAGGAGATTATTTCTGGAAAGCTAATGTTGATGTTGATATCTATGATGGAATATAGTACTGTTACAACCCCTCCCCGAGATCACTAAGGGTAAATTCTGGCATCCGGTGTAACACAGAAATCAGTAATCTGAACAATTCATGTCAGTAGCAAAATATAGTTTATTTTACAGTTCAGGTAAAACCTCAATCACAAGAGGTAGAAAACTGGGAGGTTTTAAGCTTCCCAAGGCCAAAATAATGAACAACATACTCCCTTTTAACTATGAAATTAAAAAGAACTTTCTAGAGGTGAACTGGAAAAAAGTACAAAATCTGAACTCCCTGTCTAACCACCAAAGAGGAGAAAACAGTTAAACAAAATTCTCTGGTATGAAGCTCTTTATGGGGTGGATGACGAGCTCCAACACAATGCACCTGTGGCAGCCAGGTAGAACCGAAACACAAAGACAGAGCTCTTTCATGAAGAGAGGTCAGAGGTCAGTGACCTTAACATCTACATAGATTACTGTATATATGCAGTAAATTACTGAACTATCAATTAGTCTGTAATGACAGTTAAATGAGCTGGTTTGTTCAATAAATAATCTGAGAGAAATTGTAGTAACACAGACTGCGTCTCCCATGTGCTCATTTACATGCTGTTTTTCAGCTTCATCTGCTGCTGATGGGTCCAGAACGCTGTTACACTTTGCTTTCCAACAACAACAATCTTCCTGACTTAACTTGATCTCATTTGATGTTTTGTTCACTTTTCTCTTTGATGACTGATAATTCCATTTTTTTTTATTTTTGCCAGATGCTGCAGATCTAAAACTTGATGGAAAAACAGCAGGCCGAC
The DNA here is from genome assembly GCA_911649635.1 of Poeciliopsis gracilis. Lineage (NCBI taxonomy): Eukaryota > Metazoa > Chordata > Actinopteri > Cyprinodontiformes > Poeciliidae > Poeciliopsis > Poeciliopsis gracilis. Next base: position 27,003 of record CAJVRI010000020.1, on the reverse strand, counting down.
GGCTTCTTCTGTCTGAAAACAACAAAGAAGCAACAACTATACTCAATATTAGCAATAGGGTTTCAAAACAAGAAAATGAGGACAGATTTAAAGAGAACCCGGGTTCTTTGTGAGGAGAGTCTAAAATGCATCTCCTACTGGGAAGTGGAATGGACAGGCAAGGTGGGGATTGCAGTGGCGTATAAAGCTGTGGGTAGAAAACGAGACAGCACTGGTGGACTGGGCTGCAATGACTGGTCCTGGAGTTTGCTATTTTCCAAGACTGAATGTGTTGCCTTACATGGAACGGATCAACTCAAAGTTAGGATTAAACCGTGTGAAAAAATAGGAGCTTTGCTTGACTGGAAGGTTGGTACACTGAGTTATTATAATGTGTCTTCTGGAGAGCTGAGTCTGATTCACACTTATGCAAAATTCAGAAAGGAGCTTTTTGCAGGTTTCTGGTTTCAGAAAGGCTCTGTAACTTTGTGTAAAATATAATAAAATAAATAAATAAATAAATAAATAAATAAATAAATACAAACCTATTAGTTTTAGCTGCTGTTTTAGTAGTTAATGGTAATGTATGCTGCACTTTTCTTACATGAGGAGCACATGTTTCCTATGATGTATTTTCACTTTATGTTACTTTACTATTTAAAGAAATAATGTGGGAGATTTGTTAAAACTTATTGATGATCAAAGGAATACTTTGAAACACACAAATGCAATGTATATCGAGAAAAATTATCTAAATAAAGATAAGAAAGATGCAGTGTCATCATATTTTTGTGCTCAGCATTAAAACTAATCTAAATGGATTAAACAAAAATATAATACTTTGGGACATAATGAAGTTAAAAAACTGGATATAAGCTTCAGCATAAAATAAAACTAAATCATGCAGGGTCATTTCTATGAAAAAAAAAAAGCTGGAAGTGATAATGAGTGCAATAAAAAATGTGAATTGCAGAACATGCCTGTGTGTGTCCTTTGAAATTGAAGCTATCCTTGGATGAGGTTTTATTATCATGTGGTTTGTCTAAATATCTGCAGTGAAATGTCTCTACTATAAAACTACCTGTAATCTGTAAATTCTACACATAAAATAAAGTGGATCATTTATATAATTCACACCTCAGCTACTGTCAACTAGAGTTAGTCTGAGAAAAAGCAGGAAACTTGTGAAAAAACAAGCTTTTAAATAGTACATCTTAAACACAACAATCACTTAAAAATAGGCACAATTTATCTTACATTTGCATTCTATAATTAATCAATATTAGTCTTTTATTCATTGGATGTAAAACTTGCTGCAGTTTTTCTGATAAATCTTCTCATGTAATAAAATAGGACGTATGATTATAGAGGACAAGGTAATGTTACACAATCTAGAAATGCATGTAAGCTCAACGCAAAAGAATAAAATCACCACAATCTAAACTTCAATAAAAGGATCCTAGCAGTGTCTGAACTGGTAACTTATTTTCTCATTGTAAATAAATCACTTCATAAGTAAATCATTGTAGTGATTTACTTATGAAATGATTAACAAATCTGTAGGATTTATTGTCCCAGTATTTTATATTACTGTAATTTTATTGACGCTTATCGTGAACCATAATCTCTCTTTCCATAAAGATCAGAGTACTGTCTTTGTTCTGAGAGGAAAAACAACCTGCTGAATACTATCAATCAATCAGTCAATCAATCAATCAAATTTATTTGTACAACACATTTCAACAACAAGGGAGTTCAAAGGGCTTCACATCATAAAAACAGTCATAGAAGACAATTGAAAGATAACATTTTGTCTTGTGGCAGCATTTAACTTCAGTATGTATATCAATGTTTCATTTATAATGTTTCAAAAGCAGCTGAGCTGCTAAATCTATTTCAGGAGAGAGTCCAACCATTTCAAGATGGAGGGAGAAAATGAGGACAGAACCAGTTTTTAGATATTAAAAGCTGAAGGATCTGAATTGGTCACATCTCACAAAAATTAAGGTATTTTAGATTTGTTTTTGAAGTAAGAATACCTAATTCAATCTGGAGAGACTCAGACAGAGAAAGAGAAGCGATTAGGAGAGTTTATTGACATGCATGAATTAAAGTCTTTGGCGCTCGGGCCCCGGCTGAAGACATCGAGCTGTGATGGTGATGAGCTCGGATGAGCGTTCCCGCCGTTGATAGGAACATCATCCCCGGGACCCGACACTGGTGGTGGAGATCGATGAAGGATGCATCCTTGAAGAGCTAGAGAGTGGAGGTGGAGATGGGGCGGAGGTGGGATGAGCTCGGTCGAAAGCAGAGGGATCCTGGATGGAGATCCTTTTCAGCTGGGGCTTGAACGATGATAGGACGAGACGTGGCTGGGTCCGGCGTTGATTGGTCAAGGGTGATGCGTGGCGTGCGCCGATTGGGAGCTGCAGGTGTGGCTAAAGAGTCTTCCAGTTTGAATTTGCGCCTAGGCTTCAGAAGTAAAAAACTTTTTTTTTTTTTTTCAAATGTGCTTGTTATTAATTGTTTATTTCTTTTTTGAAACATTTATAAAATTCTTGGACTTTCAAGTCCAAGAACCTTATTTCACTAACCCCAAACCTTTAATTATTACCAGCATATGAAAAAAAATACAATTTAATTTATTATTTTGTCTCCTGAAACTGTGAAGTCTGGAAGACATATGAAATACAGACCCAGTATGAACATGTTTTGATATTATAAATATGTTAACAAGATATTTCACACTTAAAGAAATAGAATAGAGTTTATTCATAATCCTTTATTTGACACCAAAAAAGAACATTACAAGAATGCAAAGTAGAAAAAAATATACAGCTACAGCACAAGGGTAATGTAGAATAACACACATTTGATGTGAATTTGACATGAGCTAAAAGGGAATAATATAAAACATGTGACCTGTAAGAAGTTTGTTACTGCAGTTTTGACCTTAACTATGGTTTATAGGTTTACATTAAAATAATCTTCATGCTTGACTTTGCTACTGCAAGATTTTAACAGGAAATGTTCTTGGATTTAGATATCAAGGCCAAAGTTCTTACTTTTACTAGTGCTGTTAAATATTAACTTTTCTCTCTTGCAGACATTTTGTGACTGTTGGAACCGACTTCAGTCATCAGCCAGAAAGCTTTCATACAGATCTTCTGTTTCATAGACATTACTGCTTTTCAGGCGTCTATGACTGTGTTTTTGCAAGAAGAAAAAATAATGAAGCAAGATTTTCGAGTATGAAGTAACAGATGAAAATAAAATACAACCGTATTGAAAAGTCAGGAGATCTAAAACAAAATGTCTGAGGAAGAGGATGGGATCATGTCAGGTGGGAGGTAAGTGAAGCTTTTTTGTTTTCAGTCTCATCTTTACTGAAAAACTTCATCCAGAGAAAAAAGTAATAATGATTAACTGATCTGGGAAAATTTGGATTTTCCCAAATTAAATTTGAAATTGAAAAATGAATGTAAAATGTAGAACATAGGTGAATAGAATGACAAGCTTAATTATAAGGTGTTCACTTTTAACTGTGCGAGCTCTCAATAAAAAATGATTTCGGTCAAGTATGAACAATATTGTCCTAACATAGTAAAACTTAAAGACCGTTTTGTTGAAGACTAATTTGCAAAGCAATTCCATTCTCTGAACTTACAAACTTTGCTTCCATAGGCAGCAATTTGCCTAAAAGTAGTTTTATATAAATTTAGTAGTATTACTGTGGAATGTTTGGAAAAAAACCCACAAACTCTATAGTCTGTTTGAAGACACTGTACAACATTGGTTTCAAAAGAGACTGTAATTATTTCTTAATTTAATTTAAATTGACCTTCTTATTAAGTTTTGCAGAAACAAATTGACAGATTGAAGTATATACTGTAATACAGGAAAATGTTACTGAATAATTCATGTTTTTTTGTTTAATTCTGTCCAATCTGCTGTTTTTCAAAGGAAAATTTTTCATCCTGATCCCTACTATCCCAGCTGTTCTTGTTTTATTGTTGGCTATATCTTATATCAGTACATTTTCAGGCCAAGGATAACTTAACCCATTGAACAAACACTCACAAACCACCAAATCTTAAAATGCCTCCACAATAACTTATTAATACAGTGGTTCCCAAAGTGTGGGGCGCAGTGCCATTGCCCTTGGGGATGATAGAGGGGGTGTGCGTGCTGGAAACTGTATGGATGAATGAAAGAAACACTTACACAAAAGTGTTTCACTGTAAAGATGGTTTGTAGAGTTTGTTGCAACCTGAAATGTGAAAAAAAAACTTCAGTGGACTTTGAAAACAAAATATGTGTATAGATTTATGTCTGGTTGAACAATGTGTGACCAGTTTATTTTGTTTTTTCTTTTTTGGGGGGACTTTATTTTAATCCATAGTTTGGGTACCACTGTGTCAATATATACAACCTGAAACAAAAATATTGGATGGAGTTTTAATATTAATATTAAAACGCCATTGTAGTGGTGAGATATTTGTCAATGTCAGACATTTTATTTAATCATTTTGTAAAAATGGACATTTTAAGTGGAAAACTGATTTTGATTTGTTAGAACTTGTCTAATAAAATACATTTTGATTTAATGTATATTTTTTTACATTCAACCAGCTTAGATGACAAGACATAAATTATCTGTATCCTGGGAGGTAAAAGAGGAATAGTTACACTCGGATTTTCTTTTATTTTGAGTCAATAAATTTATAGATGTTCCCCTTTTAAAATTTTACCCTCAAATGTGGATTATTTTACGTATTAATTAGAACTTGTCTAATAAAATACATTTTGCTATTGTTCTAGCTTATCTCGGCACCAAACTAGAAACTCTTCTTCAGTGAGTTTGAAAAATGACAGATCCAAGAATGAACCTTTAAAATTTGACAATAAAGCTCAAAGGTAAGACACTTTGAGAATATTTCCTGTATTTTCTTAGTAAAATATGTGCAATATTATCATGTATTGCCACAGATATGAAAAGCATTAACATATACACTAGTCATGATTATATAGTGAATTCTGCTCAAAAGATACTCCACAGCTTTTGAGACTTTTAAACATTATTTTAATGCAAAGAGCCTTATATTAATTTGGAAATTGATTTTGTTTCTTTTTTTATTAGGTATGATAAGCTACAAATTAATAAAAGTGGTTGCTTAAATGCTAACAGCCTCAATAATACGTATTAATTATTGAAGCTTGTCAATATATTACCACAGAAGCACATAATAGTGAAGAGATTTTTTTAAAATATTCTTTTACTTTTATCTGACAAAGTTATCATCCTTTCTGATAGTAAAAAGTAAGCCTCCTTAACAGGTCAACATATTTTATGTAAGTTAGTAAACTTAATACAACACATTCTTGAATTTCGAAACAACAATACATGGCTTGTATTATGATGCAATGGCTGATTACTTAAGAGTTAAGTGAGGTTAAAAAAATTACCTTTATTTTAATTATGCTTTCAGTGCTTGGCATTACCTAGTAATACTCAAATACCTTTCCACTTTTAACATATTTTTAACACAAAACCACGGGATTAGCAAGTTTCTGGAGGAAACCTTGATATATCATCCATCAATCTTCTCTTTTTGTATTGTTTGTATTTTCACATCAAATGTTTTCTTGATCTTTGTTGACGTCTCATCTGTTAAACATTTACAGTATATCTTGTCTACATTATCTGCCGTATGAGTCAGATGTACAGAAGTGACTGGAAACTTTCAGACTCAAGTAGCATGGGCATATAGCTTTATCAGCAGTGAAAAGACATCTGTGTGTACCGCAAAATGTTTTGAATTGAGATGGTATTTTAAGTCTGAATAGCTTTGCTACCTTCGTATGAAAAACAAGAAGTGACTAATTGCATTAATTTTTTTTAATACATTAAAATGTATGTAACTAATTAATTAAAATAAATGTGATGAAGTACAGGCACTTGGGAAGATCACTTTACTGTCCCATCTTTTACCTTAAACATCATAATTAAACATGTCCATTTGAATAAATATAAATCAAAAAAGGTAAATGTCTTGTCTGTGCCTGCAGGGTTACTAATGCGAATCAACTTGGAACATCACGCACAGCTGAACCAGGTGAGCATGACTTGAAAAGATATATATATATATTTTTTTTTAAGTCCAATTGTCCATATTTTTAAGAGATAAAGTCTGTCAAATTTTAATTTGTATTTGTAAGACTTTCTGTTTACTTTTTATTTTGTTGGTGTTATTTTATTGCGTGTGGTGTAGTAATGATTAGTGTCTTATCTGCTGTTGTCAAACTATTTATGTTGTTTCAATTTTACATTAAGAAAAAAAAAGTCGTTTTTTTTCTCTCCTTAAATTATAAAAACTCAAACCTTGTGATTGTTAACGCAGTATCCGTCAGGTCTAATTTTGTCCCTGACAATATTTGATGTTTCATAACAAAAATGTCAATTGTGTAAACATATGATAATTTTAATCAGCAAATCTTAATGCTTTTCAGCTGAGTTCAAATTGTTGCCCAGAAGAAATACAGATAGTTTTTATTCATTAATTCTGAATGGTTGATGTTGAATGTTGATGATAGCTGGATGCCAGGAGGAAATATGAGTTATTACTGCGGTTAATATATTCAGAAGAATGTTGTCAACCATGTGTTTCAAATATATTATGATTATTTCTGTTGTTCACATATAATTCATTTAAAAATTACAGGAGGAAATACCAAGGGAAGCAAGGAGTTGGATCAACATAAAATTGACAAGAAACTCTCTGAGATAGTAACATTTGCATTTTGGAGAAAGATCCTAGTCACGCCCCAGAATTTATTTACCAGCACTAAATTTGGGTTATCCACACTTTTGGGTAAGTCCAAAAAAGTGCGAACTGTACTGATGGAAGGAGTTCCTGGTGTTGGTAAAACTTTCCAAACAAAATTGTTCATGAACAACTGGGCAAAAGAAAAGTCCAAGAAGATATAAAGGCTTCAGTGACCTTTGATTTCACTGAGTTGAATTCAATGAAGGATGAAGTAAAAAGCATGGAATCTCTGCTGAATAATTTCTTCAAGAAAAAAAATGTTAATGTTTCCAATGATGACAAGAAAAAGATATGCTTCATTCTTGATGGCTGGAAAATTGCAAACTTCCTCTTGACTTTGTAAACAACAAAGAAGTTAAAGACTGGAAGAAAGAAGCATCAATGGATGAGCTGCTTACGAATCTGATCAAAGGAAATCTGCTTCCTGAAGCTCATATTTGGATAATTTCTCAACCAAAAGGAGTTGATAAGATTCCTTCTAAATATATTAACAAAACTGTTCATTGTCAAGGTAAGAATATCTATCTAAATCAATTATTCTTAATTTAGCATTCCATATATTTTTCTTGATTTTAGTCAAGAGTTATATGATTTTACATCACCATACAATTTTTCTTTCTCCAATTAGAACCCAATGAGCAGGAGAAGAAGCTACAATCACATCTGAAAAATAAATTTCTGAAAGAAATCATTGACGAAAAAGATGAAATCAGTCATCCAAACCAGAGAACAACAGAACATATCATCAGAAGAGAAAATGGCTCTGAAGAAGTGCAAAGTAAACGGAACAAGTTTACAGAAATGAATCAAGTTTCTGAGATCTTCAAAAATGTGAAAGGAAAGAAAACTAGAACAGTGATGACCATTGGAGAAGCTGGAATAGGAAAATCTTTTCACATGAAAAAATTTATAAAAGACTGGGCTAAAAATGATGAGAAAAGGTCATTTATCAGCTGGAACAAAAGTCAGTTCTCTAGCCAGGAAAAACCTGCAGAACTTTTGTTTCTTATTGACTTCTCAAAACTCAACTCGATAAAAAATAAAAACATTAGTTTGTTTGAGCTTCTTAATCACTTCTACAACGATACCAAAAAATATCATCTGTGACTATTCCCAGTTAAATATTATATTTCTCTTGGATGGACTTGATGCATATCAAGATTGTTTAGACTTTGAAAACAATGAAGTCTTGACTGATATCAGAGAACCAGCATCAGTCGATGTGTTACTAACAAACCTTATCAGAGGAAACCTGCTGCCAGAGGCCAAGATCTGGATAACATCTCAGCCTCCAGCTGCTGAGAAAATCCCTGATGGTTTTATGGACAGACTGACTGAAATACGAGGTAAGATCTGCTGATGCAAATTTCTTATAATTAGATTGAACTTTAATGTATTTTCTGATATTTAAACTGTTTTGTTTTTTAGCAGTAAAATTACAAAATTTTGACTTTTAGTAAAAACTACATCAAATTATATTAATAATGTATAAACTAATTAGCCATGTAACTTTTCAAACTGAGTTTCAAGGATGAATCTTTTCCATTCCAGAGAATATATGAATATAAAAGAAATATCAATAAAATTGAGATTTCATTGAGATCTCATTTTCAATTAAATTTATTTGCAGACAGCAAATAAATTATATTATGTAATTTATTTGCAGACAGAAAATAAATTACATTATGTAATTTATTTTACAAGATGTAAAATAAATTGGTACTTAAGTTTCATTTATTAAAAATAGAGCAAGTTGATAAAAACAGACACAAAAAACAAATTAAAAAAAGCACATATTCCACTCTAAGTCTGACAGATTAAAGAAACAATAATTAAGACTATCTTCACGAAATAGGAAAATCAGATTAAAAAAATATAATTCTGAAAGAAATGTATGTTCTCCTGTTACGTCTGCCAGGACACCATATTTAAAAGGACACATAGACAAAGGATTCAAGAATATGCCTTTATTTGTATATATATTTTTTTTTAACTCCCTTTAGGCTTCCTTTTCCCTCTCTATGTCCATTTCCTGTAAAGGAAGGAAGAAACCCTTTTCCCGTGTCCCCAAAAAAGTAAAAAAAAAGTAAGGGAACAAAAAAAAGTTCAACAGAAAGGTGGACCTGCTGAGCCGGTCCAAAGAAACAAAAAGGTACAGCAGGGGACCAACCCTATACAGGGCCGTCGAAGCCCCTGCTAATACCCGACTAAAGAAAGAAAATAGGGAAAAATAATATACTAACACATAATAACCGAAAACAGGACAACCGGTCTCACCAGGCCATAATAATTACCCAAAACGAAGAAACAAGCCAGACAACAAACAAAAATCCCCCATGGTAGGCAGGAGGCGTCAGCTGTGTCCAAAGGCCGCCGAAGTCAGAAACGTCTGGTCAGGACGCATCCCTCTTGGAGGTGGGTGAGCGAGAGGAAGAGCGGCTGGGCGGGGCTCCCAAACTATCACAACCCAACCTATTATAGGCGGTCCACACCCCACCAATTAACAAAACCAAATTAATTACAAAAAATCCCTGCATTAAAAAAAAAAAAAAAATAAACCAATACAAAATTATTTAAGAAAAATAAAAATAATTGCAAAGTGCCCAAAGAACATAACAACTCCACAAAAAGCCATTGCTAAAAATTGTTTTTTTTTTTCAGCTTCATTTGTCGTATGATCTTGTGACAATATTGTTTTCCGTGCTCATCAAGTCCTTCCAAAGATGGATTCATTAATTTGTAAACAGTGCATTGCAGTGCGATATCTGTGAATTTCTTCTTTTCATTTTCTGCTTTAATATGGTGGACCTGTAGTGAAAACCACTTCAACAAATCATTCAATAAATCACTAAACACAACTAAAAATTGAAAGACCATAACATATTCATCCACAAATACTCATGAATAGTTTTATATTGCAAAGATGATACAAAATTAGGTGTTGATAATAAGTCATTTTCAACACTTATTTCTAAGCTCAGCTGACTGTTGAGTTGGAGCAACAACCTTAAATTGGTGTTTCTTCAAGGTTGGAAGCTGAAAGGCAGAGCTGTTCCTTCGTGCAGAAATCAACGTTGCTTTACTAATCGAATGTTATGACACATTTCTCATACAGTTATATTGAGTTACAATCCATTTCCAGATGTTCATTGGTCCACACATGATGCATGCACTCTTTGCATATCAGGTACTCAGTCATTCTTGGTGCATTCACTGACCATCTGCACCATAAAATATTTAAGCAGTGTTTTATGCAACTCATATTTTTAATTCAACCCATGACAGCAAGAACTTGCTTTGACTAAAATCTATGATCCCAAATATATTTTGAGTGATCTACAGCAACATCTGTAGTTTTAAGTTTAAATCTGCAGTATGGTTGGATTTTTAGCATTAACATTAGATAAATACCCTATAAACAGAAAATTGCACATATTTAGTTTTAGTTTTTCATTTGTCACACTGGAACAGACAATGTTTGCGATTAGTAATTTTTTGTTGTGTGTGTTTTAGTCTTTGTCAAAAGAATATATAAAATTATTTCTAAACTATTTAATCTATATATTTTATCTACATTTTATTTTTTCAGAGAAGCCTCTTATCACAAGTCAAAGAAAACTCAAACGTGAACTAAAAGATCAATTTACCAGTGTGTCTGAAGGGATTGATGGACAGAAGACCTTAGCTCTTCTCAATGAGGTTTTCACTGACCTCTACATCATAGAAGGAGAGCGTGCTCAGAATGAAGCCATGGAGGTTCAGGATGCAAAGTTCAAAACAACAAATGAAGAAACATCTATTAAATACTGTAACATCTTCAAACCTGCAAATAGTAATCAAAACATTAAGACTGTGCTCACCGTTGGAGTGGCAGGCATAGGAAAAACATTTGCCTCAATGAATACATACTTGACTGGGCAGAGGGCAAAGCAACAGAAAACATTGATTTCATTTTTCCACTTCCATTCCGAGAGCTAAATCTGAGAGCAGATAAAGAATGCAGTCTAAAGATCTGATTCATCAGTTCTTCCCAGCAATGAGGTCCTCTGAAATAACTGACTATGACAAATACAAGATTCTGATTGTTCTGGATGGTTTTGATGAATGTCGTCTTGATCTTGAGTTCAGTGAAATAAATAAATTGAGTGATGTCACAAAACCAACCTCAATAAATGGTCTGTTGTCAAATCTTATCCTGGGAAATTTGCTCCCTAAAGCTCAAATCTGGATCACTTCTCGACCTGCAGCATCCAACAACATTCCTCCAGAAAAAATTGATCGAATGACAGAAGTGAGAGGATTTAATGATGAGCAAAAGGAAAAGTATTTCATGAAACGATTCAGTGATGAGAAGGTGGCTGAAAAAAATCTGGTCATATGTGAAGAAATCAATAATTCTTTACAGGATGTGCCACATCCCTATTCTTTGTTTCATCACATCAAAGGTTTTGGAGGATTTTGTTGAAAGAAAGAAAGAAGATGGACTGCCAAAAACTCTGACTGACATGTACACACATTTCCTTTTGCTCCAGCGCAGACAGACAAAAGCAAAATACAACACAGATCAGTCAACCTCTGGAACAAAGACATCCTGTGATAAAACTAATGATGAAACAATCCTGTCTTTGGGGAAACTTGCTTTCAAAGGACTGAAGGAGAAGAACCTTCTCTTTAGTGAAGAAGACTTGACCAGTTGTGGGACTGATGTGACCAAAGCTGCTGTTTTCTCTGGGTTGTTAACTCAGATCAAACGAGAAAATCATGAGCTTTACTCTCAGAATATGTTTTGCTTTGTCCATAAAAGCATTCAAGAGTACATGGCAGCTCTCCATGTCTTCCACTCATTTAAAAACAAAGGAGAAAATGTGTTCAAAGAACCAACTTCAGCATCCTCAAACCCAATTGCCTCAGAGTTTTATAAGAAAGCAGTGGACAAGGCTTTTGAGAATGAACATGGGGACTGGGACATGTTCCTTCGCTTCCTAGTGGGTCTCTCTGTGGAATCTAATCAGGATTTACTTCAAGATCTTATTGATAAGAGTGAAAAACACAAAGATGCTAATAAGGAAGCAGCAGAGAATATCAAGAAGAAGATCAGAGAGAACAGTGACCCAGAGAAAAACCTTAATCTTTCCTACTGTCTTGATGAGCTGAATGACCACAGCCTTGTTCAGGAAATCAAAAATTATCTTAAATCAGAAGAAAAACCTTTTGAAACTTTTACTGCTTCTCAGTGGTCAGCTTTAACCTTTGTGCTGCTGACATCAGATGAAAACCTTGAAGTGTTTGATCTTAAGAAATACCTGAAATCAGAGAAAGTTCTTCTGGGATTGATGCCGGTGGTCAAAGTCTCAAAGACTACTTTGTAAGTATTTTTATAAAGCAGAAACTTTTACATTTATTACCTTTTATTTTTTAAGACTATCATAAATTAATGTCTTCATAAAAATGCCGTACTTCCATCACTTTGAACCTTGATGAAACAAACTCACTCAATCATAATCTTCACCTCTTCAATAAGAAAAAGCTGTAAAATATTATTGTAAAAATAATCTATAAGTTGCTTCCAAGCAATGTGTCTACTATAGTTTACTAGTTCAAAACAATGCTTCATGTTACTTTCTTCAATGTGAACAAACTATTAATGTTACACATGAGAGTTGGGCTTTTGCCATTTGTCTGGTTTGACAACACAGACATGATAATTTATCTTTTACTGTTGTTTAAAGCAAGACTTTTACTTTGTTCCTTCACTGTGATCCTTTGTTATTTTAGAAGAAAATCAAACATGGGTTTGTCAATTTAACTTGATTGTTTTCATGGATCTTTTTACAGACTGAGTTGGTGTGAGCTCTCTGAAGAATCTTGCAAAGCTCTGACATCATCAGTGCTGACCAAACCATCCTCAAATCTCACAGTGTTGGACATGAGTCATAATGATTTGCTGGATGCTGGAGTGATGCGACTTGCTGATGGGTTGAAAAATATGAACTGCAAACTAGAGACTCTCAAGTAGGTTTTTATTAATGACAGTAATATATCAACCAGTTTTATAGTTAGAAACTATTTTGAGTTTATAAACTGGTTTGTCCCAAGATTTAGGTTATTCTATGTGTTCATAATTCTTTAGTGTTAAGTGTTAATAAAATACAACAGTACTAGAAAGTGTCTGAGAATGACAAAACTAAAGTTTAGAGACAAACAGCCCATGTATGAATTAAATAATTTGAAAGTCTTCCCTTAAGGGTGACAGTGGGTCTTGAGATCACTATTTATTCTGGAACCAGTAGGTTTCCAGTTTGAACACCATTGTGTTGTGGTTGTAGTTAAGACGCTTCACCTGACTTGCCTTCTGGTGGTCAGAGGGCCTCATGGCTCTGGTTCATGGCAGCTTCTCCTTTGTCAGACAGTTTCAGGGAAGCTGTGGCTACAATCTAGTAGCTCGCTACCACTGGAGTGGAATATGTGTATCAATGATCAAATGTGGTATGAAGCACTTTGGGGTCCTATGAAATAGATAAAGTGCTAGGAGAGTTCAGGCCTTTACCATTTAAACCATAATTGAGTTTTACACACAATTATATTAAAAGATTATTTAATGTCATGTTGGAAGGAATCTATGAGAAAATAATGAATTTATTGTTATCAGAAATAAGCTGCAATATTCTAATGTTTTAAGACACCATATTTTGGACTCTCATTATTTGTCGGCCATAACCTTCAAAATGACAATGAATTATTTCTATTTTTTGCAATTAATCTATATATCATACCAATAGTATAAAATACTGGACTTTTATGTCATTGTCAAATTTTGCTGAGCTCTATTTCTAATCTAAAATTGTGTCTTTGTGCAGGTTGGCAGGATGTCAGGTGACAGAGAAAGGCTGCATTTCTCTGGCTGAAGCTATTGAGTCCCATCAAAACTCCTCTCTTAAACACTTGGACCTGAGTTACAATCATCCTGGAGACGATGGCATGAGGGCTCTCAATGCAATAGTTGAGGATCCAAACAAGAAACTTGAGACAGTGAAGTGAGTAAATCAATCAGACATTACTTAGTGCTATTATTGGAAAACTATATTAATTTAATGATGCACTATGTCTGAGTTGAGCCTTTTTAACAGCAGTCAGGTATTTATGAGGGATCTCACTGTCACTTGCTTGTTAGGCTGAATAATAAATGTTATAGTCAAAGAGCTGGAATTAAATTTAATACACACAGTGTGTGGTGAATAAGATAATAAGCTTTCATAACTCGAAAAAGCAGAAATGAACTATTATCTAAAGACTCTATGATTTTTTTTTCAAAATAAAATGAATCTTTCTTGTCTTACTGTTCACAGCTTCGACCATGGAGGACAATGTCGACTAAAACCTGGTTGGAATAAATGTAAGCTGTTTTTTTCCCTCAACACTTTTACATTTTTGTATTACAAGATAAAACATGTTGATCTGAAAATGAAAGTTAGAACTTTATCATATTTAGGGTATTTAACAGGCAATAAAGATAACATATGACTTTATATAAAATGAAATCACAAAATACTTAAAGACTCATAATTCTCCAAATTTAAGAGATTTAATATTTAAATTTATGGATTCATTATGGTAAAAACATTTCACATTCTGAAACTGTAAATGTTATAATTTCCACAAAGCTTACTTAATTTTCTTCTTGAACACTTTCAGATGGTGCAGATCTTATGTTCGATAAGAACTCAGCAAGCAGACGGCTTGTTCTGAATGAAAACAACAAAAAAGCGGAAACTAATAATGATGTCAAGAAGTTGGAAATGCGAAATACAGGTGATCAGCGGTTTAGGAGGACCCAGGTATTTTGTGATGAAGGCCTGAAACGACTTTGTTACTGGGAAGTGGAATGGAAAGGCGTGGTGGGAATTGCTGTGGCATATAAAGATGTGGGTAGAAGCTCGAACCGTGATGGTGGTCTGGGATGCAATGACAAGTCCTGGAGTTTGCTCTGCTCCAAGACCAAGACCAAGAATGGATACAAAGCCTTGCATAAAAACACAAGAGTAGAAATCAAAGTCCCTACATGCAACAAAATAGGTGTGTTTCTTGACTGGGAGGGAGGAACTCTAAGTTACTACAATATAACGTCAGAGGGGCGGAGCTTGATTCATACGTTCAAAGCAAAATTCACTGCAGAGCTATTTCCAGCCTTCTGGTTTGAGAAAGGTTCTGTGACTTTGTGTGACCTGTAGATTTATGAGTGCACAAGTTAGACAGACTGTAAGCACTTAGAGTGATATGAAAAGGTGTTTCCCCCTTTCTGATTTCATTTTGTTGCATATTTGTTGGTCTTCAATGTTTCAGAACATTAAACAATTTACATATTAGTCAAAGACAACACAATTAAACACAAAATGGTGTTTATAAATTAATGTGTTTATTAATACGAGAGGAAAAATTCCAGTGGTTTTCTTCTTGTGGTTTTTATGCTGGCATATTTTAAATAAGTCATTTTCTGATGGCAGAGGCCTGACCTCTGACCTTAACTGAGATAGTTTTTTAAATGTTTGTGTGGCGTCTTTTGAAACTTTTTAGGTGCTTTTCCACTAAGTCGCCTCTAACCAAGTCAGTATCAGATTAATTTTCCATCAGCTTTCAGCCTGGCTGTTCTCAGATTTTTATACTTATGTCATATTTAGTACTAGCAGCAGCAAGTAGGATATGGCACCTAAACAATTTGATTGACAGCTGACCACATTCATTGATTGTCTCGTTATTTATTTAATTGAAAACTACAAAAAATATTATAGTTTAGCTGTGAACTGCAAACATATCCTAGAGCTGCTTAGAAAGAAGCATCACCAGGAACACTTGCATTAAGTTTTGCAGCAGAATGTGTGATTTAGCAGCGCATTGTTCTGAAGAACGGTCATCAATAAATAAGAGACAAACGGTGAAGCTCTGGTCAGCTTTCTGACAAAGCTGCTATTTTGTGCAGACAGTGTGAAACACTGGAACTACATAATATTAGCTTGTGATGTGAATTTTATTTTTCCTTTGGATTAAAAAAAAGTATATGTGTGGCTATAGGTACTGGATCAGCTAAATCCAAAAGGTTGCACATTTAAAAAAAATCAGGTGCTAGGATGTAATTATATTTATCGCTAAATAATCAGCTGATCAAAGTCTAGCAATTAATTTATATAAGACAAAATTAAATATCTGGGTTTTTCTGAGTTAATCAGAATCTAGAAGTTCTCCATCGCTGAGTGTCGCTGCAAACATCAGCAGACAGTTGGTCACAGTTGCTGCTCACATCCTGCCCACAGTAGTGAGGAACAGAGTGGATAATGGAAAACATTACCTCCTGGGGTAAAACTGAACCACACATTAATTGGTTAACTCTTAAATTGCCAGTGGAAAAAACACTCTTGACAAGTTGTTGCTAATTTTATTCAGCCAGCCATTCCTGGGAAACTTCACAGCTGTTCACTGTTTTTACTATGTGAGGGTAAAGGATCTCACTGTGGTTCACTGGAGATTCACTGAACAAGAAATGTGTTTTATGTTTGTGGCTAATGGGATGTGAGAACTAAAATAAAAGTAGATTCTAAAGCATCTCTGAAGGCTAAGTAAATTTAGACTGCATATTTTATATTATATGAAACATTTTTTCTGCTGGATTTGTTATTATTTTATAGACAGGCTTCTGTACTTTTACTTTAAACCAGTCAAACGTTTTTATTGTTTTTATGTTTCTATTATTAATAAATTTGTAATGCACATTTTCAATTTTTACAAATACAAGCTTGTTATTTAAACTATTTGATCAAATTAATGATATTTTAATTGTACCCTTTCATTCTTTGTTGACAACAAATTTACTGATTGATAAAAATAACATTTAGCTTTTTCCCCCTTTCCTTAAGAAAACATTTATTTTATTATTTTTCCCAAGACATTTGTTAAAATATATATTTTTTAACTTGTTCAGAGTTAAATACATTTATTTTTACTGTATTTTAACATGAAGTTATTTAAAATCTTTGAAAATATAAACATGTGCCGTTTATAATTAATAAATAACTATTTTCTACAAAGCCCTGTGTGTGTGTGTGTGTGTGTGTGTGTGTGTGTGTGTGTGTGTGTGTGTGTGTGTGTGTGTGTGTGTGTGTGTGTGTGTGTGTGTTTTTGTGTCTTTTGTAACAATATCATCCAGGCACTGTTTTAATAAGAAGCACTCAAGTTTATTGGGAATCTTGTGCAAAGCGAGACGCAGTGTGACAAGCAAAATAGAGTCAGCTCTGAGTTCTGAAAACTTTCTCTTATATCTTGTAAGAGCTTCTGAATCCTTCTCCTCGGCTACCACTGCCTTGCATGTTTCAGGTCAGGGATCTTCAAAGTCTGGCCTCAAGGCCTGATGTTCTACGACTTTTTGATGCGTCCCTGATTCCACACAACTCAGTCCAGTGGATGATCTACTATCTAAGTGTGCAGTGAAGTTGTTCAGAGTCCTGCTAATTACCTCATTATTTGACTCTCGAGTGCTGAAGCAGAAACGTATCTAAAATCTACAGGATCACTGGTTTAGATGTTTCCCTTCTGCTGCATACCTGACCTGAATAAGTGGGTGCAGTAAAGCTGCAGTATGTAAATTTTATTTAAAAAAAACAACTTTTTTTTACATATTTTTTAAAACGTCCAATATATTGTGATAACAAGCCTTAGCCCTATGCTCCCAGTGCTAACGAGAAACGACCAAACAGTCTGAAGGAGGGTGTAATATATCTATGTGAATTTTGCATATATATCTATGCAACATTCACAAAGGAGCTTTTTGCAGGTTTCTGGTTTCAGAAAGGCTCTATAACTTTGTGTAAAATATAATAAAATAAATAAATAAATACAAACCTATTAGTTTTAGCTGCTGTTTTAGTAGCTTATGGTAATGTATGCTGCACTTTTCTTATGTTAGGAGCACATGTTTGCTATGATGTATTTTCACTTTGTTACTTTACAATTTAAAGAAATAACGTGGGAGATTTGTTACAACTTATTAATGATAAGTTTGGATTAAATGGATTAAACAAAAATATAATACTTTGGGAAATAATGAAGTTAAAAAACTGGATATAAGATTCAGCATAAAAGTAAAACTAAATCATGCAGGGTCATGTCTATGAAAACAAGCTGGAAGTGATAATGAGTGCAATAAAAAATGTGAATTGCAGAACATGCCTGTGTGTGTCCTTTGAAATTGAAGCTATCCTTGGATGAGGTTTTATTATCATGTGGTTTGTCTAAACATCTGCAGTGAAATGTCTCTACTATAAAACTACCTGTAATCTGTAAATTCTAGACATAAAATAAAGTGGATCATTTATATAATTCACACCTCAGCTACTGTCAACTAGAGTTAGTCTGAGAAAAAGCAGGAAACTTGTGAAAAAACAAGCTTTTAAATAGTACATCTTAAACACAACAATCACTATAAAAATAGGCACAACTTATCTTACATTTGCATTCTATAATTAATCAATATTAGTCTTTTATTCAGTGGATGTAAAACTTGCTGCAGTTTTTCTGATAAATCTTCTCATGTAATAAAATAGGACGTATGATTATAGAGGACAAGGTAATGTTACACAATCTAGAAATGCATGTAAGCTCAACGCAAAAGAATAAAATCATAACAATCTAAACTTCAATAAAAGGATCCTAGCAGTGTCTGAACTGGTAACTTATTTTCTTATTGTAAATAAATCACTTCATAAGTAAATCATTGTAGTGATTTACTTATGAAATGATTAACAAATCTGTAGGATTTATTGTCCCAGTATTTTATAATACTGTAATTTTATTGATGCTTATCGTGAACCTTGGTCTCACTTTACATAAAGATCAGAGTACTGTCTTTGTTCTGAGAGGAAAACAACCTGCTGAATACTATCAATCAGTCAATCAATCAATCAAATTTAATTGTACAACAAATTTCAACAACAAGGGAGTTCAAAGGGCTTCACATCATAAAAACGTGTCACAGGAGACACAGGCAATAATTGAAGCAGAACATATTTTCTTGTGGCAGCATTAAACTTCAGAATGTTTATCAATGTTTCATTTTATGTTTCAAAAGCACGTTTCCAGAGTTTCTCTCCTTTCTCCTTCTTAAGTCATATTTATAATATTCACCAGGAGTTTCAATGAAGGGGGGCCTGGCTGGAGCCAACACTTAGTGATCGCCTTCTTGCTGGCGACCATAATTATTTTCAGCAGGTATGTATCCCCTTTGCTAAGTCCCTCAGGGAGCATTCCAAGATACAGAAAAGTGAATGACAAGTCCAGATTGATTCTGGACTTAATACTTTGTAATAGTTATGCAAATGTAATATTTTATATCAGTATTGTTGAATGTCACCTGCCCTAGCCCTCTTGTTTTGCTGTGTTCTGTATTTGTATATCTACTTGTTTAAAACTAAATAAAAATAAAGTTTAAAAAAAAAAAAAAAAAAGCAGCTGAGTTGCTAAATCCATTTCAGACTCTGAAGGTTACAGAGAGGAAAGTAAAACCATGTCAAGATGGAGGGAGAAAACGAGGACAGAACCAGTTTTAGATATTAAAAGCTGAAGGATCTGAATTCATCACATCTCACAAAATGAGGGTTTGAGCTTTTGATCTAAATTACCAGCTGTGTTGGTATTCTTTACATTGTTTTAGATAGTTGTTTTTTTTAAGTATGAATACCTAAGAGTACAATACTTTTAAAGAATGTGCTTAGATAATAATTGTTTACTTCTTTCTTCCATATTTACATTTTACTCCAGAATTACAAGAGACTTTCAAGTCCAAGGATTTTATTTTATTATTGATATTCCATTCTTACTGAAACTAAATAAGTAAATAAATAAATAAATAAAATGAATGTATAATTTTGTCTCCTGAAACTGTACAGTCTCTATATGATTCTGGAAGACACAGGAAACATGGACCTGCTATGCGCATGTTTTGTTATCATTACTGTGTTAACAAGATACTTAGTTGTTAAAGAAATAGAACAGAGTTCATTGATTAAACTTTTTATTGCACCAAAAAAACATTAAGACAACGCAAAGCAGAAAATAATATGTATTTTTTTGACACAAGGAAAATGTAGAATAACACACTTTGATGTGAATTTAACATGAACTAAACTGTAATGAATACTTAGAAGATCATAGAAGACATGACCTGTAAGAAGTTTATCATCAGGGTAGTTTTGAGCTTAATCTTTGTCTCTCCTACTGAAAGATTTATAACAGGAAATGTTCCTGGATTTAGATATCAAGGTCAAAGTACTTAGTTGTACTAATGCTGTTAAATATTAACTTTTCTCTTTGAAAGAAATCTGGTGACAGACTCCAGTCATCAGTCAGAAGACTTTCATACAGATCTCCTCCTTTTTCATAGATTGCTACTTTTCAGGCGTCTCTGACTGTGTTTTTGCAAGAAGAAAAAAATACTGAAGCAAGATGTCGAGTATGAAGTAACTTATGAAGATCGACTACAACCCGACTGAAAAGTGAGGAGATCTAAAACAAAATGTCTGAGAAAGAGGATGGGATCATGTCAGGTGGGAGGTAAGTGAAGCTTTTTTGTTTCAAGTCTTTTCTGAAAAAGGTCCTCAAAAGAAAAAGTAATAAGTAATGATAAACTAATCATTATTATTAATCATCTTCAAAAATTACATCTTAAAACTTAAAGATCTTTTTGTTGAAAGACTGATTATCAAAGCAATTCCATTCTGTGAATCTGCAAACTTTGTTTCCATGTGCAGCGATTTGCCTAAAAGTAGTTTTAAATCACATATAATTTTAGTAATGTAAATGTGGCATGTTTGGAAAACACTGTGTGACACTAGTCCCAAAAGAGACTTTGTAATTCTTTCTTAATTTAATTTATTCGACCTTCTTGTTAAGTTTTGCAGAAACAAATGTACAGATTGAAGAATATATAGTAATACAGATTTAAGTTAATGAATAGTATGTGGTTTTTGTTTAATTCTGTCCAAACGGCTGTTTTTGAAACACAAATCTTTCATTCTGAACTTTACTTTCTCAGCTGTTTTTGTTTTATTGTTGGTGTTATTGAACACCAGTTTAGTTATGGCTGTAATTTTCAGACTGAGGACGACTTAACCCATCTAACAAACGCTCACGGATTACCTAATTTGAAAATACCCTGACAATAACACAACATGCCAATACATACAACCTGAAAAAAAAAAATTGTCTCTTAATATACTTATTATTATCCTCTTTGTTTATCCAAATGATAAACCTGAAACTTTATCATTAGGATAAAGTTGAAGCTGTTTAGAAAATGAGAACAGCCATGAACAAGTTGACATTTTTACATATTCTGAAAGAGTCTGAGTTCTGTTTCAGAATCTGTTTCAGATATTGAAACAGATTCAATACTAAGTTTTCCAATGATCTCAAATAAAAGGAAAATAAAAAAAGGTGTTGTTCTTTACTACTAAGTGTTGTGTGCATTAATAACATTTAGGGCTCTTTGTAATTTGCAAGCACAATAAAAGAAAAACAGACCTGAATTGCTTTGGCAGAAAGCAAAAATACTTTTCCTCTCTGTTAAATATAAAAATTATCCACTCTATCATTAATTTATCTGTTGTTTTTAATTATATTAATTCAATAATTTTTAATTAGATAAAAATAACAATAGCATTTCAGGGGTGAGCAAAGCATTATATTTGTTAAAGATTATCATATAAAAAACATTTTGCTGTTTGTCTTCTAGCTTATCTCAGCACCAAACTCCAATCTCTTCTTCAGTGAATTTATAAAGTGACAGTTCAAATAATGAACCTTTAAGCTTTGACATTGAAGATAAATGGTAAGACACTTTAGTAATATTTCATGTATTTTCTTAGTAAAACACAATAAAAACCAGCAAAATGTACAATAGTTATGGTGATATAGTTAATTCTGCTCAAAACATAGTTCATAGCTTTTGAGACTTTTGAAAATGACATCACTGCAAAAAAAAAATCAAAATCACAATCTGGTTTATTGGCCAAGTTTGTGAAATACTGTTGCAGTCTGCAATTATTCTGCTTTGGTATGTGAAGTGCCCAATTCAGAAACTGAGGTCCAGACAAAAGTCAGGGAGCAAAAACAATCTTTAATACATCTGCAGACGGAGAGCAAAAATACACTGCATTAGGCGACAAATCATTCTGCTCTGACGAACTCAGAGTTGCATAGTTACTTTATTTATCTCTCTCTACTACCGAGGCGGAGACTCAATCTTCTAAGACCAAACAAGAGAAACAAAGGAAAACATACGGAACCTTGTACGCTCATTCACTGTTATGTCTACGGGATGCGAAAACTAAATACTCCATCATCTCCATGCAGGGAAGGCAACGGGTAAAACAGCAGGTTCCCAAATAACTGTCTGGGGAAGTTTAACAACCCTGGGAAACTTACTTCAGTAGACACATCTTGTTTCATTAGTTCATACACATTTTCCAGCTGCACAGAAAAACACCTTGAATGTGATATAACAAACATTACATTTATATGACACATAAAGGAACATCATTTAATACGAATAAATATTCTTCACAGGTACAAATGGTCAAAACCCTTTCTTTGAAGCCATTATTATTTTCTAATTTCATTAAAATTGATCTTCCTGATAAGTAAATTCTGGTCAAAAGATAGTCCATAGATTTTGAGACTTTTGAACATTATTTTAATGCAAAGAGCCTTTCTGGAGGAAACTCTACTTCATCATCCATCAACTTCATGTTTTTGTATTGTTTGCATTTTCACATAAAATGTTCACTTGATCTTAATTAATTTCTCATCTGTTAAGCGTTTACAGTATAGCTTTCCTACTTTATCTGCATTATGAGTCGAATCAAATAATGAACCAGACGTGTGACAGAAACGTTTCCAGACTCAAGTTGTGTGGGCATATAGCTTCATCAGCAGTGAAAAGGAGAAATAACAGCATTCTCAGCAATAAGTTAATAATTTATAATAGTCATAGGCCATAAAAGATGCAGCTTGTATCGATTATGGAAAACAGAACATTATTTATTGCAACATTGTGACTTTATTCTAGTAATGTAAGAATTAAACTATTGGCCGGGCCCTTAAACTACATTGTAGAGGTGAGATATTTGTCAATGCGAGATGTTTTATTTAATCACATTGTTTATCTTAAATATTTTAAGGGGAAAATTATTTTGATTTGTGCTATTTTTCTTGTAGCTTGTCTCTGGACCAAACTACAAACTCTTCTTCAGTGAGTTTGAAAAGTGACAGATCCAAGGACGAACATTTAAATTTTCAGAGTGAAGATGGAAGGTAGGACACTTTGGTAAAATGTCATGTATTTTCTTAGTAAAACACAATAAACAGCAGCACAATGTACACTAGTTGGTAACACAGTGAATTCTGCTCAAATGATAGTCCATAGACTTTGAGACTTTTGAACATTATTTTAATGCAAAGAGCATCATGTTCATTGGGAAATTATCCAAAACAACAAAAATAGAAACAACGACAAGACATAGTTGAAATAAAAATAAGGTGGATAGTTTCAATAGGAAGTCATGCCTTGTTCTTTATGAGTTTTAATGAACACTTTAAATAATATAGGAAAACATGCATCAAGCAACTTGCACTTATATTTTATTTGAAGATATAAGTGCAAGTTATTTGTTATTTTAATGTAAGTTTATCTTCTTGGTACATTTTTCAGAAATAAATTAAAAGATTGAATAATTATTAGTAATACAGAATAAAGTTACCGAATGATATTTTTTTCAATGTTTTTGTTTAATTTAGTCTATTCTGGTGTTTTTCAAAGGAAAATCTTTACCCTAAACCCTCATTTCTGAGCTTTTCTGGTTTTATTGTTGATTTTATTAAACACTGCACAATTTACATATGTGGACAGTATTTAAATGCACATCTAAATAATATTTATATCTGATGAAATCTGTATATAATTAAATGATTACAAGTAAGACTGGGATTTAAAATTTTCTTGGTTCAGCCTTTGAAATGAATCAGCCAAGAAAATTCAGGAAGCTTTTCATGTGCAACATCATGTTTTGGTCATTTGTATTTTACAGAATATCATTCTATGAAAATCAGGATAATAAAAGTGAAGATCATTGAATAGAAAAATAAAATAAAATAATTTTTTGCAAAGAAACCTTAAACTGTGTGAGTCAAAACCAGTTAGTAGAAAAAAGTATATAGCTGGTGAAATAATAATAGAACCAAATTATAATTTTTATTGGAAACATGTACTGCAGTGTTTTGGTTTTAGAAACAGGTTGGCACAAGGATCCAATATTCTGATAAAAGGACATAAAAGGAACATTTTTTTCTTTTGTGTTTTAGTTCACATGATGACAAAGAATCAGAGTTTCTTGGACCAACTGGTGTTATTACATCTTACAATTAGCCAAGTTAAGATATGTCAGCAAAGCATTCACACATTAAAAGTTAATTTGATACACAAAGTCTCCTTTCTGCCAGAAGATAAACATATTTTTTAATGTAACAAACTGATGCTGAAAAAGTGACTCCAAGAGGAATGAGATCTATAAACCATGATGTTCTGTAGGAGATGTTAAGATGGATCATTTTCTATTTCTTTATTAGGGAAAATTAATTACCAATCAGTACAAAACAGATGTGAGTCATCACAAAGTTTCTGTTTCTTGCACTAAAGAACTATAAAAGTGGTTGCTTAAACACTAACAGCCTCAATAATAGGTATCAATTTTTGAAGTTCTGTGGCAATAAATTGCTGCAGAGGTGGATAATAGTGAAGAGAATCAAAAAAATAATTCTTACTTTTCCTTCTGATCTAAAAAGTAAGCCTACTAAACATGTCAAAGTATTTTTATCTAAGTTCTTGAGAGACTTAATACAGTACATTCTTGAATTTTGAAACAACAATAAATGGCTTGTTTTATGATTCAATGGTTGATTATTTAAAAGAAAAGTGAGGTTAAAAAAAGTATTTATTTTAATTATGTTTTTAGTGTTTGCTTTAAGTTGGCATTACTTAGTCATATTCAAATCAAACTTCCTGTCCACTTTTAACATATTTTAATACAAAACTACCAAGGTTAGTAAGTTTCTGGAGGAAACTCTGCTATATCATCCATAAATTTTATCTTTATTATACAAAAAGATATAGTATTGATAGCTATCTACAGTATAACTTGCCTACATTGTCTGCAGTTTGAGTGAGATAAAATAATGTAATACAGACGTGACTGAAAACATGGAGCTTCATCCACAGTGAAAAGGTGAAAAAACTGAATCCTCTGCAATTAGTTAATCATTTATAATAGTTATAGGCCACAAAATATGCAGCTTTTAAAGAGATATAATTTCTTCTTTTCTAGAATTTTGCTGTTTTATACAATTGTTATCATTTCAATGCCTAAAACTTATTGATCCAACAAGTTGTTTTGCCAACCGGAAGTAGGTGATCGCAATTTTATCTATTGAAAACCATAAACAAAATAAACATGTTCAGTCCAAAAACTGCTTTTGTTAAATTATTGAATAAATAGACATTTTAACTCAACGACATTGTATTTAATTGTTTTAATTGGTTTCTTAGGTTATGTAACCTATTCATATTTATACAAAGTGATATTATATCAGGGCTGCACAGTGGCACTGTTGCCTTGCAGCAAGAAGGTCCTGGGTTCGATTCCCGGCCCGGGGTCTTATTGCACGGAGTTTGCATGTTCTCTTATTATTTAACCAGCTATATACTTTTTTTCTCTCCGGGTTCTCCGGCTTCCTCCCACTGTCCAAAAACATGACTGTCAGGTTGATTGGGCTTTCCAGATTCTCCTTAGGTGTGCGTGTGTGTGTGTGTGTGTGTGTGGGGGTGTGTGTGTGTGTGTGCGTGTGTGTGGGGGTGTGTGTGTGTGTGCGTGTGTGTGTGTGTATGTGTGTGTGTGTGTGTGTGTGTGTCCTGTTTGTCTTTGTTTTGCCCTGCGACAGACTGGCGACCTGTCCAGGGTGAACCCCGCCTCTCGCCCGGAACGCAACTGGAGATAGGCACCAGCACCTCCCGACCCCGTTAGGGAGAAGGGTGACGGAAAATGGATGGATGGATATTATATCAGCTTTCAAGGGTTTCAGGAACCTCCTTATCATTCATGTCACTTCTTTGAAAATATACTTTTTTACAACTATGGATGGTCAATGCTGACATTAGCGATGGAGACATCTGTGCTTCCTGTAACAGGTTTTGCGTTAAGATGGATTTTTTAGGTTTGAATATCTTCATGTTCCAGTTTGAAACTTTGTATGTAAAAACAAAACAACAACAAAAACTGATTAATTGCATAAAATATTTTAAAATATATGCAATTAATTGATTAAAATGAATTTGATAAAGTCCTGGCCCCAGTGAAAATAAATTACAAATCCACTCTTTTAACTTAAACATGATCACTAAACACATGTCCATATGAATAAATGTAAACCAAAACAGTTAAATGTCTTTTATTTGCCTGCAGTGATTCTAATGACAACCAACCTGAAAATTCTGGTGCAGCTGATACAGGTGAGCATGACTTAAAAAGAAAAGGTGTTTTAAGTTCAACTGTCCATTGGCTTTAGAGATTAATGAATATATACTTTTTAAGAGATGAGTTATGTGTCAAATGATATTTTTTAATTGTAAAATTTTGATTTTACTTGGGGTTTTTTTTTGGTGTTGTTTCTATTGCCACCAGAAATTAAAATTAATTACTTCTAAGAAGACCAAGTTGTTTTTTTCTCCATAAATTATAAAAGCCTCAAATCTTGTGAATCTTTTGTCAGTATTGGTCAGGTCTAATAATTACAGCCCCTAATGAAATATCAACAATACTTGATATTTCAAGACAATAATAATTTGCTCAGGTGACACTCAGTGAATCTTATCACTTTTCAGCTTAGTTTAAATTGCTGCCCGCAAGAAATGAATATTAGAGCGGATTATTGCTGAAAATATATTCTGAAGAGTGTTTTCAATCATTTGTATCAAATATGTTATGGTTATTCCTGTTGCTCACATATATTTAATTTAAAAATTACAGGAGAAGATCCCAAAGGAGCATTCTCAATGATAGGGAGATGCCGATGAAAGACAAAGGAAAATTCCTAAGAAGGTGAATCA
>CAJVRI010000016.1:0-11795 GCA_911649635.1 Poeciliopsis gracilis | reverse complement strand
GATGGATGGATGGATGGATGATAGATAGATGATGATAGATGGATGAATGATAGATGATAGATGGATGAGATGAATGAATGAGATAGATAGATAGATGGATGGATAGATGATAGATAGATGAATGATAGATGGATGAATGAATGAATGATATGATAGATGGATAGATGAGATAATAGATGATAGATGAATGAATGAGATAGATGGATGAAAGATAGATGATAGATAGATAGATGATAAGATAGATGAATGAGATGAGATAGATAGATAGATGAATGATAGATGATGATGGATGGATGACCTCAGGCTCCATCAGGTTTTCTCTGTTTCTCTCAGAGATGAAGGCAGAGCGGCGATGATGATGAAGATGATGATGATGTCAGAGCCGATGAGGAAGGAGAAAAAGAAAAACAGGAATTATCCAGATGATTAGAGCTGGCCCTGGTGCGTTCACGGACCATTTCACCTCATCACCTCATCGCCCCCCCCTCCCTCTCCCGCCGCCCGCCCCGGCGCTCTGCAGTGACAGCGCCGCCTGTCGCGCGCCTCAGTGCAGCGAGCGTCTGTCCTCCTGGATCCGATCCGAGGGTTTTGACCTGATCTTTTCTCTCTGCTTGTCGTTTGTTTTGGCGCCAGCTGATTCAGATAAAGGAACTAAATGTTAGAATAAAGAGAAATATGAACCAAACACAAAGACATTTCCAGAAAGGCTGAAACATTTTGGTTTTACTTTTCAAAAAATACAAAAACTACTTTGAAAAAGACAAAAATATTACGATAAAGACAAACTAAAGAAATGTCACAAAAACTCTGAATTAGCTAAAAGTACCAAACAGACTCAGTTTTGGTCTGAGCTCAGGTGAGTCTCAGGTGCTAGAGAACCTGGAGGTCTGGGCTCAGCGGGAGCTCTGGGTTTCTGCCACACATTGGAGACTTTTAATCACAGTTAAGGCACTAAAATGCGAAAACTGACAATGAGCTTCACAATGTTTTAAACACACCTGATGGTCCAGTCAACCCGGTTCTACTGGAACCAGAACTCCAACAGCTGCTGTGGTTCTGACCCAAACCAGCCTGTTCCCCCTCCCGGCCTGTGAGGGGCGCTGCACCAACAACCACTGCAGGAAACGACACTAAAACCTCTGAAGACGCTGAGAGCAACTTCCTGTTTCACTGGATGAAACAAGATGGAGCGTCAGAGTTTATGTTGGAGGATTTCTCTTTAGTCTTTGGCTGAAGACCAGGAGCCATTTCTGCTGCTAGCGCTAGGCTAGCATGTTAGCGCTAGGCTAGCATGTTGGCGCTAGGCTAGCATGCAAGCTTTGGTTGGATTTACCCAGAATGCCCTGCGTTGTAGTCCACTTCCTGCTTTTTGAAGCGCTCTCGGGCCGCTTGGTGTTCACATTCACACCAAACCAGACCAAGGTTTGGAGGACCAGAGGTCAGAGAGTCGATTAGCATTCACATCTCACGAACCAAACCGGACTTTGACTAGACAAACAGACTGGAGTTAGGTTAAAGCGTAAAAGGGAATGATGGAGCCTTAACACCCAAAAGTGTGAAGCTAAAAGCTTCTTTGCTCAGAGTGTTTCTCGCTTCGTACCGGTTAGCACCAGAAGCGAGGCGAGCGGCGGTGAAAACAAACAACATCCTGCTAACTGACCATAAATTTGTGTTGAAAGTTCTCGATGTTCTGTCGGCTCAGTGGCGTCTGTCACTCCTCACTTGTCCAGCGCTTCATCCATGACAGCTAGATAGCTGACAAGGATACTAGCCACTACTTAGCATTAGCCTCAAGCTGATGCTAACTGTTGCTGAAATGTCCCACAAGAAAAAAGCCAGTTAGGTAATTAAATACAGAACATTTCAGTCAGAAGACGATCATATCTGACGCACAGTAGCAGATTGAAGGCGTTTTCTTCAAACACAGGATGAGTTTCAGCTCATCAGCATCTGGATCCTGCAGGGCGTTGAAGGTTCTGGTTCTGGACGGGTCCGGCCCAGCAGGAGGCTGATGAAGGCAGGCAGAGTGGAGCAGATTGAACCCAGATGAGATTCTGCTTGTTCTCCCAGCAGGAAGCCGAGAGTCTGCAGAGCTTCATCAGCGTCACAGGAGGCTGAAATCAGGCTGTCTGTATTCAGCTGCACACACTAAACATGGCGCCTCCTTCTCTTTCCTCCTCCTCCTCTTCCTCCTCCTCCTCTTCCTCCTCCTCCTCCTCCTCCTCCTCTTCCTCCTCCTCCTCCTCCTCCTCCTCCTCCTCCTCCTCCTCCTCCTCCTCCTCCTCCTCACCCACCACCATCATCGCCTCCTTTCATGCCTGTTTTCAGTTGTTACCTGAAAACATGACATCATAGAAATCCATCCAGCTCTGAAACAACAATCTGTACATCAACTCTAACTCTGATCCCAGAGCACTGACACCCCCTCCACCTCCTGGCAGCCGGGCCCAAATGCTCCCCTTCCTCCAGCCATCTGCAAACCGCTGAGCTCAGCACACGACCTGCTGAAAAAATGGCTAAGATTGATTGGAAGTTTGAAAATGTTATATGCAGACATTATGAACAACAGCTAGACATAAAAACAAGCCTGGAGGGAAGCCTGGAGGCCGCCAGGCTGATAAACCTGGAGGTCGTTGAAGATGATGATACCTGAACACCAACAGCGCCACTGCAGCGCTGGGACTTAGAGTTTGAATCCTTCAGAGAGTCAGCAACAACCACCATAAATGCTTCAATGCCAAGTTGCTGTCTCAGCTGACGGGCGCCAACTAGTGGTGGCACACTGAAGCACAGCTCCTTCCTCAGATTCCCAGACCAACATGTGTCAGGTTGCTCTGATGAGTACTAGTATGCCTGCCAGTTAGCACTTTGCAGCTATGGAACATTGACAGCATTGACTCAGTGGCGCCCCCTGTGCTAGGAGGTGAAACTGAAGACTCCTCGTCTCCTCAAGCGCTGTGTCCGATATGTTAGATTCTGACCTCCTGACCCTCTGTGACCAATACAGACCATAATACGTCACCATAGAGCCTTCAACCGTTTCCCCAGATGCTCTTTAATCTTCACTGTCACTGGTGCTGCATCTTAACACAAATATGAATGGAAACATATTAAAACACGGACAAAAGGTTCTGGAGATCAGGAACCGGGCTACAGGTTCTGGGTTCTGGAGATCAGAACCTTCATGAACTCAGAATAATTTCCTCCTCGCAAATGTTTCGGTCCTCAGACCCGGTCAGAACCAGCAGACTGGTGAATGAACTGGTTGGACTGAGAGTCTCACACCTCCTTTCACTCACACTTCATTTATTTGAAGTTTTAATCTCATTATTAAGTGTTTTGTGGAGGTGAGGCCAGAGGGTGTTGCTGACAAAGGCCCCTGTCCAGGAACATTTAGTGCGATGTTTCAGTGGCTGCAGCATGAGGGGGGCAGCAGATGGATGCCAGATTAACCCACCCGTCACTCCCCATTCTCCACTCTCCTCGCCTTTCTTCTCCTTCTTCACCTCCACAAAAAGTTTCTCTCTTTTTCTCCCTAAATCCCCCAACTCTTATAACCCCCCTCCCCCACTCTGTTACCCCCACTTACCCTCACCCTGTTGCCCCCTGAGCCTCTTTTTATTGCTCATTTCAGCGATGAAGATGAGGCAGCGCGCCTCCTCAGCCAGCAAAGCAGCAATGAATTCATGGGCTGGAAGGCCTTGATCCTTAGTGGCCCCCTGCCGCCGCCGAGGGAGGGCGCCATTGTTCAGCAGTATATAGGCTTGTCTATTACCCCCTATTTTTCCTCGCTCCCCCACCACACACACGGCTGCTGAAAAGAGCCATTTATCGCCCCTTCCCTCTACAAACACACTTTGATTCTTTCAGTCACAGAGATGGCAGCAGTAGCAGAAGGTGGCGGGTTGCCACAAGGAACAGCCATGAGAATTCAATTAGCATCCAGCGCTAGCAGCTTGCCGCCTCTTTGAGAACCGGCAGAACCAGGACTGGCCTGATTGCCAGTCAACCTGCTAACAAGCAGCAGGAGAAAGTCCACAGGTTTAGTAAAAATGAGAGTTTATGATGTTTATGACACATATTGCTCTCTAGTTTTCACAGTTTGAGTTGCTGAGCTAAAAGGAAGGAAAGCAGTTTAAAATATTCTGCAGATCTGTGGTGAAGCAGAAATCTATGAAAGCAACATTTTACTCCCAGTCTGAAAAAGATAAACAACACACCTTCAGGATTGATGTTTAAAAACTTATAGATACTTTTAGCAGTGGCCTCAGCTAAATCCTGTGTTGGTCTAGAAATTTAGTGCTAGCAGAACTAATGTTTGTAAATAGTTCTTTATGGATTAGTGCTGCTAACTTTTAAAAATAATAAGTGCACTCTAGTGGTTGTAAACTAGATTGCTAACATCAGGACAGCTAATGGTTTCACACTGGGTATCTAATGTTTTCACATCAGTTAAGTAATATTACGTACAGGTTACGAATGTTAGCACACTTGTTAGCTAATGCCAGCTATGTCCATCAGCCTCAGAGATGTTGCAGACCAAAGTTAGTATTCCTTTGTTGCTGTGTATGTTGATGTTTTCAAGTCTATCCTGCAAGCGAGAGAAGTCTATCTGTTTCTGACCTGCAGGCTACGATCACTAACCTGCAGCTCACATGGATCACAGCCTGCTCTCAGCAGAACCAGCTGATCTTGAACCTAACAGCTTTAGATCAAGTCAGCTTTGCTTTCCAGGATTTTGGTCCCAGTAAAAGCACCATTCTGGTGTTTGTCCTCATGGCACATGAAAACCAGAGATGTGTGTGCTGAAGCATGAGTCTGGATCACTGCTCCTCCCTTCTGCATCGGGGTCATGTTTATACTAAAAAGCGCTCTTTCTGTGCGCTGACCTGTTAGAATGGTTTTGACCCTCAGTTTTTCTTCCTGCAGTGATAATATTAATAATGCTCTCAGTGAAAGAGAATCAGCTCCTGAACAGAAGCCCTTCAGGCAGAAGGTGTAGCGCTGCGTCTCTCATCTGGAGGACCAAAGAGTCACTCCGTTCAATAGCTTCATTTTCTGAGCTGCCTCAGGAATAATATTCATCTATTCATTTCTGAGCCGAGGCTGTAAAAGAAGGCAGAGAAATTCAAGAGAGGCTGCTGAGGATTTTATTCATGAGGAAACACAGTATAAAGCCTTGATTAGAAACGCCCCTACAGTGCAAAGGAGCATCTGAAATATGTCAGGAGAGTCTGAAGGATAAATTCTTGATAATTAAAAATGCGCAGTTTCTGTACTAACGCATCAAATGGGCAGTGAATTACATTACATGTCTCAAAGATTTATTGATGTGAAAAGCCAATAATCAAACCAGTAAGCACAAAGAAAACCCATTCAGGACTGATGGACCAGAACCAGCAGACTGGTCAGATCTGTGGAAACATAGAAGCTGAAAGCTGCTTCTCCCATGTCTAAGTTCTAAGTTCTGGATGCAGAGCTGAACCCAGAACCAGAAGGTTGATCCACCAGCAGCAGAGATCTTTAATCTGTTCAGTGATTTATAAAACCGCCAGCAGCGAAGGATGCGGGTAGTCCGGAGCGCGTGAGCCGGGCGGTGTAAGAACCGAGGCGGTGTAGAACCGGGGCGGTGTAGAACCGGGCGAGTGTAAGAACCGGGCGGTGTGTATCCTCTGGTTCTAGTCAGAACTCCAGCAGCGGGTTCTGGCCCGTTGGTTCCAGGCCTGCCGCTGGGATCCACAACCACTAAGAGAAACCTGGATGAGTTTCTCTGATCTGAGACAGAACCAGCACAGATCAGGAATGTTTCTCTAACTGTTGCTGAACATAATGAAGCAGAAAATGGGCCTTCATCCTCCTCCTCCTCCTCCAGCTCCCCATCATCCTCTCAGAACCAGAACCAGCTGCTCTTTGTGCCGCAACAATACGGAGCGAATGTCGAGGAGCTGCGCCGTGTAAGCAGGTCACATCTGTCTGCAGGAACTCCCCAAGCTGGGCACAGCGTGTGTGTGCGTGTGTGTGTGTGTGTGTGTGTGTGTGTGTGTGTGTGTGTGTGTGCGTGTGCGTGGCTCACCCCGACCCTCGCTAACTTTGGTGTATAGTGACTCCCAGTTGTTTTCACACAGTGGCTCCTCTAACACAGCATGACTTCTAATGGACAGCAACACAATGCTCATTCATTGAGTCCCAACACACACACACACACACACACACACACACACACACACACACACACACACACACACACACACACACACATACACAGCAAACATCATAAACTGATCAATCAAATAATTTAATTATATCAGTTAAAGCAGAGAAATGTTGTAATTTAATGATTTTATTTTAATCATCGGTTCGGGAGAGCAGCGTTTCTGTGAAGCTGCTTCATGAAGAAAACAGATTTTCTCTTGATCAAATCAAACTTTGGAATCGGTTCAAACTCATTCCTGATCTGAGCCGTGGGAATGTTCTCCTGCTGGGGTCAAAGTTCACCTCAGTTTGGTTCATTTCTGCAGCGATAATTCAGAACTGACTTGACCCAAAAAGAATCATTTCAGTTGAAAATCAGATTCAGTTCAGTTACCCAGAGCTCGGTTTCTTATTCAAACCAGTTTCTCTCTGAGGCAAAACCTGCACAGCACCACTCCTCCTGACCAGCAGGGGCGACAGAGAAAACCTCCATCAGAACCAGAACCGGGGACTCAGTACCAGCGACCGAATGTAACTATGAAAACAGAAAGAAGAACTTATGCCAGAGAAAAATAACTCCATTTTATTTATTACGTCATTCATTTTGAGCAGAAAGATTTTCTGACTGCTGATTGAGTGGGAGAATCTGAAGGGGGCGTGGCTTCTAAAGAGTCAATGCTGCAGGGGAGGAGCCTATACGTCTTATAAGGACAAGACAGGAAGAAGATCGTTGTGCTTTAAGGAGGAGTTTGAGGGAAGGCGTTCCTCAGGGCCCGCGTCCACTCTGCTGCCCAGAAATAAAAAATAAAACCTGGTTTTATATGATTCTTATGTATGATGAGTCCATTAATGAACTGGTTTTATGTTTAACTACTATTGAATAATTGGTATTTTATTAAATAAATGCTTTATAATCAAAGTTTGAAATTTGATGTAAATTATTGTGAATACATATTTTCTGCGTTAGTGGTGTCAAAGTTTTTGGCTCATGTTAGAACAACTTTAGGATCTGATTATGACTGAGTGGATTGAGGTCAGCTGGAGGTTCCATCCAGAAGCTGTCCAGAGGTCATCTGGAGGCTCAGAGTGAAGTTATTAGGATGAATTGAAAGCTTTTGGTTCTTTTGGACTTTATTTCCCTTTGATCTGTTTCGTCTCACGATTTTCTGCAGCTTTTTCCCCGGGTTTCTGATTCACTGCTGTGGCTCGGCAGCAGGTTGATGACCTTCATCTCTCCTCCTCCTCCTCCTCAGAGTGTTTTGTCCTGAACACACCTGAGCTCTGCAGGAAGCTCTTTTGTGTTGCTGCCTTTTGTTTTGGTGCTGTGCTGAAGAAGTTGCTTTTTGTTTTTGGCTCTGATGAACATTTTCGCATCCGCCTCATTTGTCTGGTTCTGACTCAACAACAAAACCCGTTTCATGGAAGAATCTCAGCATCCGTGTTTCTGTAGATCCATCAAGAGCCCATTCTGTTGAATTTCTGCTCTGAAAACGTCTAAGAATGAATCTGAAGAGGAAATATTACTGAAAATATTCATTCAATCCAAAAAGCATTTTATTCACAGACAAATTTGTTTCAATCCTCCAGAAACTTGAAGCGGGTTGATGCTGATAATTCAGTAAAAGTTATTGTCAAATAATTTAGATTTAATCACTCATAAAGAAAAAGAACATATCTTATTATTAATGCATTTATACATGTCACACTTTACATTTCAATCTAAATAGCAACTAATCTCATATTGAGTGACTTATCAAAACTCTCATTTTAATGTGTATTGAATTGTTTAGTGCTTATTAAACTCAGTGATGTTCCCTATGAATATTGTTGTCAGTTATATGACTGGCTTCTTTAGCTCTCAAGTAACACATGTTTGTGATATTTAAAGCTCATCACCTCATGTGAAAATATGAAGCTTCCAGTCCATCAGAAACTTTGAACTTAAATCTGGTTTCACTGACAGTCTGGGAGTTTCCTGCAGCATCCAGG
The DNA here is from genome assembly GCA_911649635.1 of Poeciliopsis gracilis. Lineage (NCBI taxonomy): Eukaryota > Metazoa > Chordata > Actinopteri > Cyprinodontiformes > Poeciliidae > Poeciliopsis > Poeciliopsis gracilis. Next base: position 3,614 of record CAJVRI010000016.1, on the reverse strand, counting down.
CAGCCAAACAGTGTCTGGTGGCTGCCAGCCTGATGATGTCACAGTCTGTCCATCAGCCAGAACCGCCTGCCTACACAGCAATGAATTCACTGCTTCCATCAGGAGCCACGGCGAGCACACACACACACACACACACTCCACACACACACACACTCCACACACACACACATACACACACACACACTGACACACGCAGACACGCGCAGACACACACACACACGCACGCACACACACACACACTCACACACACACACACACACACACACACTCACACACACCCACACACACGCACCCACGCACACACACACACACACACACACACAGGGCTGCAGAGAGCCAGGGGTGGAGTAGGCTCTCTCTCAGGTCAATTAGCAGCTAATTGGTGGACAAGCTCTCATGTTTGATTGGCTAATTATCCAGTTAGCAGTTGGAGTTGAAGGGAGGAGATCTCAACACACACACACGCGCACACACACACACACACACACACACACACACACACACACACACACACACACACACACACACACACACACACACACACACACAGCAGGTAACTAACACAACATGATACATTCAGCAGCAAATCAAAATGGAGGTTCTGTATCAGAAACTCTTAATTTGTAAATGTTTTTCCTTCTTCAGTCCAGTCAACCCGGTTCTACTGGAACCAGAACTCCATCAGCTGCTGTGGCTCTGACCCAAACCAGCCAGTTCCCCTCCTGGCCTGTGGGGGCGCTGCACCAACAACCACTGCAGGAAACGACACTAAAACCTCTGAAGACGCTGAGAGCAACTTCCTGTTTCACCAGATGGAACAAGATGGAGCGTCAGAGTTTAGAAACTGGAGGATTTCTCTTTAGTCTTTGGCTGAAGACCAGGAGCCATTTCTGCTGCTAGCGCTAGGCTAGCATGTTAGCGATAGGCTAGCATGTTAGCTTTGGTTACCCAGAATGCCCTCGCTCTCTGGGCCGCTTGGTGTTCACATTCAAACCAAACCAGAGTTCACTTCAACCGAATGCAGACTGCGGTTTGGAGGACCAGAGGTCAGAAGGTCAGTGTAGTGTTCACACCTCACCAACTGGACTTTGACTAGGCAGGTGGAGTGGAGTTATATAAAAAACCTAAATCTGTTTCTGAACAGAAATCCCAGAAGAACCAAATTGAAACAAACACAATAATAATAATAATGATAACAAATTACAGGAACTGCTTTGATTTTTCTTCGTTTCTTGTGTATTATTGATTTACAAATTCTGAGTTTTGCTGCTGCAGATTCCAGATCAGCAGTAAAGTATTGGTTCTGGTTCTGGGACCCGGTTCCTCGGTTCTGGTGGTGCAGTGTGCTGCTGTCTCATGGCTGCTCTCACACCTTCATCACATTAGCTGCTCCTCCTCCTCCTCCGGCTCTGTGTGAGTTAATTGCAGGGTAGCAGAGAGGAGCGCTGGATTCGCGGCGCGGGGCGTCCGGGAGGAGCCGACCCTGTCATTTAGCTCTGTGGCTGCGAGCTCAGAGTGGCAGCGAGCTGGAGGGTTACCCAGCATGCCGCGGGGCAGAGCGGACCGAGCCGCACGGCAGTGGGCGCCTAATGGCAGCTCACACACTCACACACTGCGGCGAGGCTGATGACAGCTGCCTTTTAATGCTGAGCGGGAGAGAAACCTGAGAGCAGTGGGGGGCACGTCAGGCTGAAGGGCGATCATTTACCTGCTCTCTCTCTCTGGATGTGAACATGAATGAATGATGGAGAGCAGAACCAGAACCAGAACCAGAACCAGAATGTAGTGCGTTCCAGGGACTCAGGTAAATGGTAGGTGGATTTTCTACATGGTTCTGGTTGCTGCCCGTCTCTGGTCGGATCAACCCAGTCCTGCTCCATGTGGGTCGGTTTTGGTTCTGGAGACCCAACAGAACCAGAACCCAGAACACTTTCCACTCTGAAGTTTTTGACGAGCAAACAAAGAGCTGCTGCGTTTTCCTGAGCAGCCAATCAGAGCGCAGGTTATTAAAAAGGCCGGATTGGCTGCGATGAAGCTTTCAGCCTTCAGGCTGGGCTGTGACTGACACGCTGACATTAGGGAGGCAGTTAGAGGCTCAGTGGGTAGAAAGTAGCAGCTAATTACAGCAGATCAGAATAAAAAGGCTTTCAGAGAGAAACGAAGTCATGAGCAGAAAGACGAGAGAGGAGGGAGAGGAGGGAGAGCTGCTCCACTGACCCAAACTCCTCATTTATTAAAGAAACAAACATGGAAGGAAAATCATTTCTGCTTTTTGATTCTTTTTAAAGATCAAATCTGAAAAGTGTGGCGTACCATTCAGCCCTCCGAATCAGAATTCTGTGGAACCTGCAGGTCAAACTCTTCTGACCAACTGCAGCAGTGAGCTGCGCTGCATATGTGAATCTGCTGTCGGACTGGACCGAACCAGGGTTGGACCGGGTCAATCTGAGAGACGAGTCTCCCTCTCGAATCTCACCGTTTTCATTTCACCCAGTTTTTGTTTTGTTTCTCTTAAAGCTTTTTAAAGCTGCAACCAGAAAAAAACATTCAGAACCAGAAAGCAAAGACTGAAGGACAGAGAGAGAGAGACAGAGAGAGAGACAGAGAGAGACAGACAGAGAGAGAGAGAGACAGAGAGAGAGAGAGAGAGACAGACAGAGAGAGACAGAGAGAGACAGAGAGAGAGAGAGAGACAGAGAGACAGAGAGAGAGAGACAGAGAGAGAGAGAGACAGAGACAGAGAGAGACAGAGAGAGAGAGAGAGAGAGAGAGAGAGACAGACAGAGAGAGAGAGAGAGTGTGTGTGTGTGTGTGTGTGTGTGTGTGTGTGTGTGTGTGTGTGTGTGTGTGTGTGTGTGTGTGTGTTTGGTTTCTGAAAATCAGATTTCAAAGGTAGAAATTAAAAGATGAAAAATGAAATGAAAGAAGAAGATGAAGTGAAAAATGGAGGAAAAACAAAGTAAAAACTGAATTAAAATCAGAAACATTAAAGATGAAGAATGAAAAAGAAAGGAAGGAAGGATGGAGAGAAGAAGTGAAGAATGAAGAAAATGTGAAAGCGAAAAAAATCTGAAAAGTGTGAAAAGCTGAAAACTAGAAGTGAATCATTGGTTGTGGTCACCATGGTGACAGCCTACTGCCTTGCCCAGAGGCAGCAGGGAATCAAACCTCCAGCGTGTGTTTGCTGCTGAAGGTCGTCCTGCTGAAGGTCGTCCATTATGCAGATGAAAAGCTTCAGTCAGAGGCAGCGTCCTTGTGCTGCAGCAGGTGGAGACGCAGCTCAGCTTTTTAGCTTCTATTCAGCAAAAACACTTAAAAAGCCACTTTAATTACCAGAACGACGGCAAGGCGTTCTCAGGACAGCAGCAATGCATGCTGGGAAGGCTGGGAAGGTCAGCCAGCAGCCTGGATCCATATTTAGATATCAGAAGATAATTGATCACAGTTTGGTGAAAATATCCACAAAATCAGATTCAATTCAACTGAGATTTACTGGTTTTATTCTTCATAAACCGGAACTTCTTTAAAAATGTGACTGTGGATGCTAACGTTAGCATTAGCTGCCAAATATTAGCATTGACGTGCTATTTCAGGCTAGCATAACTTTGCTGACA
>CAJVRI010000012.1:0-26307 GCA_911649635.1 Poeciliopsis gracilis | reverse complement strand
TAATTTTGCTTTGTTTTGTCTCAAATCATAAAACATGAGAACTGCTCATGATCAATGTTTTTCCCCAGGTCAGCGGATATTAAAAACGTTTGAATGGGAGATGGAAACATAAAGGTGAGAGAACAACACAGAAGAACAATAAGTTTATTAAGTTTTTGTTTATTCACTTTTTTTTCTCATCATCAAGCTATTTTCAGCAACACATTCACATTATTGTTCTATGGAAAGAAAATAAAATCTAAGGATGCAGCACCTTCTCATGTGCGCAGTGGAGGTGTGTGAAAATGCTGTGTGTAACTGTGCTTAAAACTATTGAACAAGAATAGACAGCAGTTCTGTTTTCTTGCTTCTACTTTTATCTGCTTACACAGTTGGCTTTTCAACATCTTAACTGCAACTGTAGAAAAAAGATGGGATGAATTTGAAATAAAATATAGATTTAAAACAGTCATTATGCTGGTTTTATAACTGTAAGCAGATACACTTGGTGGAAGTGATAATAGATGTCACACAAGATCAAATATCCTAAGAATAGTGATGAACACTGAAGGTGTCGTCAACTTAAAAGTGGAAGAGGCAAAGAAAACAAGCTTTATGAGGCATTTAATCTTTTAAAGGGTGAAGATGCCAAAAAAGAACCAGTCTCTTAATGCACTACCTGGCACCCAAACTTTGCTACACTCGTTTGGCATCATAGCATTTCTGTGATAGACCAGGTCATGCTTAAAGTAGCAGTTTCCTTTTGCCCTTTGACTGAAATATTTAGACTTTAACAGTTAATTTGAAAAAATTAGTTGGTACCCTTGGAAATTGTGTCATAGCAACAGTTTTCAAAATGTTTTCCCTTTTCCCTTTGCAGTCGTGGTGATTTTTAAACATCTTTCTCATGGTCTTTTCCTTTATACCCTTCCATAAAAAACAGATTTGTTAAGTGCACCATTAATAGGTGTCCTGCTAAAAGATTCTACCACCTCTTGGGAGCTTTTGAGAGTAGCTCGGGCAATAGATCTCATCAGCACCTCCATACTTATGCCCTAAGACTTTTTCCTCATTGTGTTTTTAGCCATGATGGGTTGAACAGAGCACTATGAGATCTTCTAAGCTTAGGACATTGTTTATAGAATAACCCTAAGTAAACTGCACCATCTTTTTCCCTTTATCTGCTGTGTTTCTTGGTCTTGATTTTTTATTAGCTAAGACATATAGAAAACTACATATTGCTAAGCTTATGATTGCAATCTGTCAAAGCAAAAAGGTGCATGGGATATGAATACATATGCACCGCACCATACCACAGGATATCTAAAAAAAAATAGCTTGATTTAAAAAGATGCTAAAACATAATGAGTGAATCGAAGAAAGAAAATAATTTATTAAGAAGGAAAGGGGGAGGTGTTAAGGCAATGTTCATGGTATGAAGAATATAAGCCTGTATGAATGTTGTTCTGTTAGTTGAAATTATTGCTTCACCTGAATAATTGAAGTGGTTGACTGGACGTGGGACTGGCCAAGGCTGCTGCCAGCCTATGAGGGCATGAGTCAGGTCACCTTCAGAAGTCTGATAGCCAACAGGTAAGATTGTACTTAATAGGTATGTTTGGATTTGGAAAGGTCCACAAACTAAAAAAGACATACGTTCAATTTATCAGTTCTTCAGATGACCACCTTGTTCATTTTTGTTTTATAGCTGAGTTGTGGAAACAGCGAATTAGTAGATTAGATCTTCGCAGAAAGATCTTGCTTCTTTCTGTGATTTTAATTGATAAGTTGAGGCAGTGGTGAAATCGGGTGCCGCACAGCTGCAGGATGAAGTTCCCACAATAAAGCTGAAAACTGGTCAGTGTCATCCAACCCATCTGTTTTTGTTTGCACGCTGATTTTAATGTGCTTGTTTTGTTAATAATAGTACCTCTGCCCTGTGTTGTCTTCATTTGAACTAAATGAAACCGAGCACAGAGGCAGTTTTTGACTCATTTTATTGTTGATTTTTTTTCCCTAATTAGCAAAAGCTACAGTGTCTCCCTTAAATCACAATGGAAGTTTTTTTCGCTTTTCAAAACAACAGTCTTTCATGTATGTGTCCAATCTCACCCGCCGCTGCAGCATTCTCTTCAAAAGAGGGGGTTTTTCCACAAAAAAACTCTCTTCTGTGTCTAAATTATTTACAGTTTTGTTGAAATTATACAATAGAATGGAGCTTTATTATGCAGGATTGAAGTTGCATTGTGGATTCGTAGAAGGATGTTGGAGCCATATAGGGTTTTGCTCCTTTTGCTGCTTTATGATGATGGAAATTGCAGTGGTTTTGAGTGGGGTTCGTGTTTTTTGCAGGGGTTTTGATAAGAGGGTGCACTATGTTAATTTCTTTTAGTTTAAATAAGGGATCATATTTGCATGTTCCAAGGTACTTAGTCTTTTCTGTTAAAATTTCACAAGTTTAAGTCATAAAGAGAACTCTATATCCTCTCTTCAGCACAATGACTCTGTCATCCAGAATCATGTTTCTTTATGCTCTTTTGTCTTCAGCTTACCTTACAGGCATTCAGACTGTAGATCCCTCTGAATATCAGTGTAACTTTATTTTATTATTTAATATAATTTTATGGCACAATAAATACTAGAATGCCCCATTTAGAGTTTTGTGGTATTTAATTTCACTGATAATTGTTGAGCATTTTTTTTTCATTTAAAATATTTTATATTAAAAAATATATTGAATGTGGAGTTAATTAATGCCATTGTTTTTTCTTCTAAAGTGGGAGCTGTGTAAATATACATAGCAATAATTTTTTGGTTAAAATTCTTATTTTAAAAAAGTCCCTCACCATCCATCTCACTATCAGTGGTGGACGCTTGTCCAGCCTAGTGGCCAGTGGATGAAAGAAGTGGACCTCTCTTTTATGTCATATATAACCCAAGGAAACAAGCAGCAGCATCTAAAAGCTGTAGTCCTCTTAACAAAGTGAAATACATGGAGACTCAGTGGTAAAGCAGCTCAAATGTACGTAGAGGCTGAAGTTCTTGATGCAGCTTCAAGGGTTTGATTGGTGACCTGAGTCGCTTTCTTGCAAGTTTTTTCCCTCTCTGCCCTTCCTGTGAAGCTATTATTAAATAAAGTGAAATATTACAAAATTTTAATGTCAAAACATAAAAAGGGCTTGAATCATATTTATTTTAAAGCGAGCATTAGTGGTATCCCTAAAGGATTTTCTCCCCCGCCCCCCACCGAATAAATTTACAGGTTAAAGAATTTTTTTTTCCCCCTGAAGTGAGAAATTATATAACTGCAGTAAAAGATATATTTATTTTAGCTGTTTACACAGTCAGGGATGCCTATAAATGTCTCAAATGTTTTGTAAAAAAAAACCCATTAAGTGCATGTGTTTTACCTGATCTGAGCTCACTTGGACATTTCAGGACTAATAAAATTGAGCTGATGATGGATAAAGACTGGCTGGCTCAGATCTTGGTGTCACCTGACTGAAGTTTTTTTTTGCCTAAAACCACCTTTCCTGTCCCATTCTCCCATTCTTCTCTTCCCCCTCCTGCTCTGCAACAGGCATAAATATTTATGCAGGTATGTGACACATATTAGATTGCAGTACTTCAGGCTGTTCCCTGTTCTCCATTCACAGCTGTCACGCTGCCAGCTATCAGGGAGCTATGGGGCTACTGCACCTTGTCTCCACGCCTACGCCCAATCCATTCTAAATCACTGCCATTGTAACACACACACACCTTTCTAACAAAGGGCAAGCTCTGCATCTGCCAAGGACACGGGCCTAATAAGGGTGAAGTACGCAGCACTGTGCTGTGCTGTGACGAGCGTTGTCGCCTTCATGCCTCTACCTCATCTTCCCACATACACATAACCCATTGTTCCCCTCCCTTATTTGCTGCTTTGTTGCAAGGTAAAACAGGGACTGTCATAGCTTGACTGAGCCAAATTAGGGTTAGGGCATTCATGAATAGAAACTGGATAAGGTAGATATTAAGTCAGATAGAGGAAGGCTGAGAAATAGAAAGATTGGGACTTGCAGTTGGAGATTGTGAGTGACACGTTAAGAGACGACCGTCAATTTTCATAAGGAACTAAAAGAAAAAATAGAAATAGGAGGGGGGGTAAAAGTTATATAATTTACCCTAATCTCCCGATATCAAAGTGTCTTAAACGCTGTCATTTCCATCATTAGCCGCTCTTTGTTAGGCCCGAGGAGTGGATTTCATGGAGGATTTGGAGAATGGCTTTGGTTCTGCCTGAGTCACTCAGAGAAAGCAGAAAGCTGGTTCCATGACTGCTGACATGTAAGCTGTCAAACTTTCCCTTGGATTCATAAGTGCTTAAAAAATATCTCTTGAGCTATAGAAGTTAATTCTCAGATAGGCATGTTTGATCCGCTGAGTTGTTTTGTTGAGATGAGAATGAGGTACTTTGTATACTATTGGGATGTTTTCATACAATTGTTTTTCTTCCACTTTAGTTGTTGGGAAAATTTGTAGCCTGCAGGATATTATATGCAAGCTCTTTCCAGTAATTTGGAACAAAAAAAGATAATTTATTTTATTTATACAGTTCAAAAAGTGAAAGTCAAATTTATTAGATTTTCTACATAGAAATTAAGTTTGTTAAATACAGAATGATGTATTTGAAGATTTTATTTCTGATTATTTTTTGATCAAACCCGATAGCTTACACTACCACTACTACAAATTTTTTAAAATTATAACAAACTTTACGTATACATCTCAAAGTGCTATTAAATGACAAAAAACTAATTAACCATCGTAAAAAACAATAGAACTCATTTAACATATCAATTATTCGATCTTAAGATTTCCCCAAAAAAGCAGTTTATCAGAAAATTATGATTTTATGTAATAATTTTTGTGACTTTACATCCATGTAATACTTATGTAAGCCATAATCACCAAGATTAACACAACAAAGTTGCTTTGTATAACTGCATATCTATACAAGTATCATCATTTGAACTAAGCTAATTAAACACATTGTTTTCAATAATAAACTGAAACAGTGAGATTTCATGACAATCTTAATTGCAGAAGCGATGCCCAACATGAATGTTTGAGTTGTATAAAATAAGATAAATCGTTCTTACTTTCCATGGTCCACATTTTTTTCTTTCCATCTTAAAAGTTTTTCGTCTCCTTGAATGACTTCTCTTTTCTGTACACAGATGATGTTATTTCTTCCTCACCAGACTTTGTGAGTTAGCAGAGTGGCCCATTGGCCTCCAATATATTGTTATAGTGGCAGGACAGTTATTGTGCCCAGGTTTTATGTCACATTCTAATGGAGCAAGGCTATGAGTTAAGGGCGCTGGGCTTTTAAACCAGGGCTGTTAAATCACAGTTCAGATGACTTCATTAGCTGAGCTGGACACACACTGGAACATTTGAGCCTTTGCACACAAACACACACTCCCCCCCCAAACCTCACCCCCAACTCCCCCCACACACGCATACACTTACACTCCGCTACCTTGACAATGTAACATCAGGGCCAGACAGGAGGCATAGTCAATTTATACAGGTGTGTGTGTCCTTCTTTGTCACCTGTCACTTCTGTTCCCCCAGCATGATGGCTCATCCATCATCTACAGATTGAGCTTTTCAGCAGAAACTAGACTGATTAATACCACAGGACCCCCAGGGTTGACTAGCTGACTGGCTGACCTGACTTCCACTCCACACTGGCTTTTGATGTGTATGTATGTAAGTATATGGATAGCTTTTATGCAAGGTAACTTTTTAGACTACTTATCTGTTGACAATAAGGTGGTCTAGGTTGGGTGGGAGTTTTGTAATTTAATGAAAAAGCTGTTTTATATTGACTGAAAAACAGAGACGCTGACTATACTGTTTATTTTGATAGCTTTGATGATGAATGGCAAATTAAAATCTTTGAAAATAGTTGCTAGAAGGAATCCATTTGGGGATCCCAAAAATCTTTCTAGGCGGAAACAGATTGTGGTTCATCCAGCAGGTTCCATGTGTGGCCTGGAGTCTCCTTCCAACTGGACCTGCCTGGATGACCTCAAAGGATGGCAGCCAAAAGGCATCCTGATGAAATACCCAAACCATTTCACCTGACTCCTTTCAGTGCAGCAACTCTACTCTGAGCTTTCCCTTTTAACAACTTTTTTATCCCTACGAGAGATCACAACCACCTTAGAAGGGAAGTTTGTTTAAACCACTTACCTCTAAGATGTAATCCTTGGAGACATGATCCATATCTTACCATTGCTAAGGGTCAGGTTGAAGATGAATTATTAACATTGAGCTCTTTGCTTGTTTAGCTCAGCTCTTTCTTCACCATTGTTAAACCACAGGAACTCTGCACATGAGGCAAAAACCTGCCAATTTGTAAACATCATAAAGAGGATCACTGACTAGTTACAGCCCTGATGAAACCCGACCCACTCAGGGAGCAACCTTGCTGTCGTGCAAAAAAATGTGGACGCAGTTCATACTTTTCGGTTTACAAGGACCAAATAGGGCTTAAAGGCATCCTTAGCACTCTGTACTTCTGCCCCCCTCAAAATGCCTCATTTTGCCTCATTCCTGTTTTTACACAAACTTTCTATCTCTTTCTAACTCTTTCAAGAGCCGTCTTCATGTTTATGGGCTGACTTCTTGTTTTCTGATGTATAAAGGTAACATCACTTTGTGAACTGCCAAAACCTGTTACATTATTTTTGCTTAACATGTGATCTAAACTGGGGTTTCTGGTGGTATACTTGTTACCACCACTGGCTTGCAGCAAATAAGATCCAAGGTGTGAATCATGGGTCGGGTCTTTCTGGATGTGTCTAAGACATGAATGCTAACTTAACTGTTTCATTAGGTATGAGTATGCACATCCAGTAGCTGTTTTTCCTGATTCTTTCTGTTGGCCTGTAAATTTCTGGAGACCCCCTCCTCTCACCTACTTATCCTCGGGAACTGACAGAACCTCCCAACCTTGTAATCATAAGCAGATATAGAAAATGAATGATGTTGAAGGATGGATATAATTCATTTGAAGAAACTTGCACGCTAATGATCTGAATTAAGTGTCAGTATTTTATAATTGAATTATTCTTAAACTTACGAGGCACTCGTTCTTATAATTGCTGGAAGTCAAAGTATGAAAGTGTTTCAAATGAAGATGAAAAGTTTTCTCCTCAGTTAGATGTATACAAATGGATAACTCGTCTGCCTTGTCCTTGGTGAGCCTTTGAAAGAAACCTTTTCCACAGTGAGCACTTGAAATCCCGTTCCTCCATACTTTTGTATAAAACAGTCAAAAGAAGCTCAACATCTCTATAGGCTGGGATTAATGGCAACTTTACTGACCCTTCACTTTATTCTTTCTTTTGATTGTGCTATGAGGCTTTTACGCGCCAAAGTCTTTCATGTCATCTTTCTTTCCCACACAAGGAAAATAAAACAGAAGAGAGTATGGTGTATTGCCCCAGACGGAAGTCAAGTTTTAACTGTCATCTGCCAAGGTGACTTTGTAAAACTATATTCGTGTGCCTGTATGTCAGAGAAGGTCCTCTGACCTGGTTGATAAGGGGCAGCTAGCTATGAGGAATGAAGCTTCATGTGTCACAGGGCACTCTTCCACTCCATCACTTGGACCTAGTATCATCCAAGGACATTACCTGTGGTAAGACACCACTGGTGCCCCTTCAAAAACGGGATGGGAAACTGCGAGGGCCTTACACTGCTCACCTATCAATTCAGGTTCAGCTCAGGACATTCAAATGTTATTGATAGTCAATTTAGTTCAGTAAGAATTCTAAAAGTGAAACTCACATAATATACAATCACGTTTATTTATTTAAACATGGCTTACAGTTAATGGAAACCCAAAATCTAGCTTCTCATGAATAAAAAACAGCCAATTGCCAATGTCTTTAAAGCAGAAATGGAAGCATGTGGAAAAGTGTGTGACTGTCCTGTTTACTATGTGGACCCTGAACTTGGTTGGAGCTCATTTTGCATCAGATTGAATGGCATGGAGTCGCGCAGCCTGTGGCACTGATGTAATTTTCTAATAATCTTAAATGGGCTCTAATATGTTTACTGAGTCAGTCTGTGTTAATTTCTTCTAAATTTTGTGCCATGTACAGGGCTTTACGGTCATCTCAAGGCTGTAGCACAATAGTTTTTCATTCACTTAACTTTTTGTGCCTTGCCGTCCTTGTGAATGGTGTCATTAAATGTTCACTGAGCAATTATCTTTTTCAGCAGTTTTTCTTATTGTTGTGTTAGTCATAACATTTTACTTTTTTTTTTTTTTTCCAAAATTTTTTGTCAGTTTTACATTATATTCCAATTTTCAGAAAAAAACATTATGGATTATTAGATATAAGCCCTAGCCATCAACTTAAAGGGAATTACTGAAAAGTTATACTGATGCACATATATATGTCTGAGATAAATTTCAAAGCTTTTTTTTATTTTTTATTTTGTTGAGTAAGCTCTGTTTTTTTCTATTTTATAAAATGATAAACAATAGCCATAACAGATTTTTTAAATGGCCTATAGGTTAAGTAATTCAATATTGTAGCTGATAAAGTAACGTTCAAACAACAAAAGTGTGTCCTCTGCATTTACTGATTGTTTCTGTTACCCCATAAGTCCATAACAATAGCAGTTTGTGGAAAAATGCCAGTCTGTGGCATTCTCTTGCTTGAGCAGGTCCTTAAATTGCAGCAATAGACGCTTGTGCTTTCAGAAAGTAGGCAATCGCCATCTGTTCCTGGGCGGTGCCATATGGTGGGCTCTTTTCTCAGGGAATAAAATAAAAACAAATATGTCAGAATGTTCGTCTTCCTCCACGGACGCTGATCAACCTGGGGAAAAGCTGGATCGGAGTGTGTCTGGATTAATGGTCTTACTTTATGCTTTGGGGAATGAGGAAATGTTTGTGCTTGTGTTTGCTGTGTAGGTGTGCGATGACTGTACACTTGTATCCTTTGTGAGGGCATGTACATGCTAATCTATGTGCCTGTTCCTGTAAGTGTTTACTGAATCATTTATCTGACTTAACGGGGAAAATCTTATCTTTCAGTTTTCAAGCAGCTGGTTGTCCTAGTCTTGGTTGCATTAAAAACACACACAGGAGAAAAAGAGCTTCAAGGTTAGCCAGAGTGACATTTCATGGCTGCCACTGCCAGAAAAACAAGGAGAGATGCTCTCGAGCCATCATCAGGCTCTCTGTCTTGCAAGGCCAGGAATTCAAAAGACTTGTCAGTTTTGAAAATCAGGGGAGTGTGATGTGTCATTGAGGAAGGGCTGCTTTCTTCTCTCATCGTTCCTCTTGTGTGTCCCTTCCACTGACTGACAGCTAGAGATGGGAGTCTGTTTTGGTCGAGACAGAATGTATCTTTTGTCTGCTTGGTTATACATGCTGTGTTTAGTCTTCGCTACCTTTGGACAGCACTGACACATTGAAGTTTTCATTAGCCGTAAGCAGGTGGCGTTGGCGAGGGAAGGCCTACTGCATATGCTGATATGCACGTGTTTCTGCACCGGGCCAAGTGGTCTAAAGCAGGCACATCGTGGAGGGAGGACAGTACATGTGTCCGCCTGTGCAAGTGTGTGTGAATGTTCAGCATTACACGTTAGTTTATGTTATACTTGGAGGTTTGCTTCAAAGGCGAATAAATCAGTGATGCCTGGGATAAGGCCATGGCCCCTCCTCAAACTGCACAGACAAGCTGAGAGGCTCATTAATCAAACGGCCAGTCACAGATGTGATGGCTTCCACACAAACCGCCAGCAGACTGTGAAAGTCACATCCAACAGAGTCAACTGTCAGCCAGGCAGGCAGGCTGCACTTTCCTCCCCGCTTCGTTCTTTTTCCACCCCCTGTTGTATTTATCTCTCACTCTCCCTTTACCTTCTCTCACCTCCAGCATGATGCCTCGGTGTGAAACATCTCAAATATTTGTCTTGTCCCTCTAAAAACGATCTCAAGGGTCGAGGAAAATCCATCTTCTCAGAGAGTGGTCATGGTCAGACCATTCTGGAGGCACGAGACATCAGTCATTACTACACATGACTCCGCTCGACGTGCTAACAGCAGAGCAAAAGAACACATTTTGTTCTGTAACCTTTGCTGTGCAGGCATCTATTGTAACCTGTTTGTCTGATATCTGTATTTCGCTGTCCCAAAGAAGAGGCACTATGTCATACATACATAGTGCCTTGTAAATGGAGTTATCTCCTGTTAACTTTTCCATGTTCTGTGGAAAGGTTGCATATAATTATGAGGTGTAGTTCTTACAAGTAGATGTAGGAGTCCTCTTTAAATAACAGTTCAACCAGCTGCCTTCAGAAGTCAGCTGGATACTAAATACACCACCTGTGTGTAGTCAAATCTCAAAGAAAACAGCTAGTCTGTGAAATACTGTGAGGTTTGTTAGAGAACATTAGTGAACAAGCAGCATCATGAAGAGCAAGGAACACATCTAGCAGGTCATCTATCTCAGTATTTATCTTAGATAGGAGCTGATAGGAACTTTGTAACCCTCGGTAGTTTCATAAAGCTGCACGCGTGGCAGCTTTATGAAAAAAGTGGCAAGAAGAACTCAACTTTACTCTCTGCTCTGAGTGGGATGAAACTGATTTCCCCATTAACTGTCAGAGTATTTAAAGTGAACACTTGTAAAACAGCCATTTAACCAAAAATTTGATCAAATAGGGTGCTACATAATTCAGTTTAATTACTAATGTTATTTTGGTCTTCTTGATTCCAGTTACTATCTGGAATGCAATTTACTGTCATCACATGTCCTGTGACATGTGATGTCTTATCACATTTTATCTGATAGAATACCATCTCATCATGTCTTATTGCATCAGATATTATGTTATCTTCTCTGGTACGCAGTAAAAATAACATCATATAATCTTGAAAACTAGGATTATTCTGTTTTGAAAGCAGTCTTTATATTTTTTAATGCGTATAGGATGTTTGTTTTTCTCATACTTTGCATTCTGCAGCACTCCTAAGGTAAAGATGAGTAAAACCCCTTGTAAATAATTAATCTTTTACTAGGTTTGCAAAATCTTATCTGTGAAAAAAAATTGCTGTTTATAAACAGGGAGTTGTGGAGATTTCTGCACCGTTCATCCTGTCCTCCTGAATGTGCATGATGGAAACTCATCCAGCTCCATGAGTTTGACACAAAATTTCTTTCAATATTTACCTTTTTAAATGTACAATTGAATGAAACCTGTTCATCTCTATGTTGTCACCTGGCAATTTTTCTGTTTTCAATTCCTTTTCTGACAGTGAAAATGTACAAGCTAAAAGCTAAGGTAAGCAGTCAATTTCATGACAATTGTTCTCTTATCTTGCCCATTTTGAGAAGTAGGTAAGGAAAATGATCCTATTTCCTTGCCATATTCATACCTTTGGGGGAAATAGGTTGCTAATTAGTTTTTTGACACTGATCAGTTTTTTTTTTAAGTATGTAATAAAATGTGCTTCACTTTCACTTTTCTAGGTACTCTCAAGAGTGCCACTAATTGTGACGCTGTTGATTTTCAGAAAAAGCTTTTTTTTTCCCCATTCCATTTTTATGCCCTCAAAAAGTAAAAAAAAAGAAAAAAGGATCACCTTAAATGTTTTTCTTTGTCAGCCAGTTTGGAAGGACAAGCACTTGTTGTTAAGGGTAAGTGACGTTAAAGTGGCGGGGGCTGTCTGACACTGTTTCTGTTGTTCTTACTGATTTACTGAGATGCTGCTGCAGGCCTTTGTCAAGAGTCACATTCGCTCTAATGAATGAACACCTCTCAGACCCTCTCAGACTTTGAGCTTTAGCTTGCAGGATGTGGGCAGATTCTGGTCAAATTCCTAAAAAATAAGCCTTTTTTTCAGGACCACTTCTCATAAATGTTATATTATCTACAGATGAGGAGCTAAAAAAAATGAATATAAGGACCTGGAGTGTGTGTGGCTGAATTTTGACGGACCTATTTAACCCGTGATGATATATGATCAATTTTGGACTTTTTGCAGTCTGTTTGTATTCTATTCTGTTTACAGCTGGTATAAATACACTAACCTCTCGTTTTTATAAATCTGTAATGCTTATTATGTGGTAAGACAGCTTGGAGGGCAGTGCTTCCAGACCTTCTGATCTGTGTTGTGCAGGATAAATGATTAGTAGCTGGCACTGTCATAGAACATGTGGGCGTCCTTCCCATTTGTTTTGATTTGTGCTTTCATGATGCAGCAATTTTTTACAGTTTGTTTTGTTGGGGAGTCAAGAGTACCTGTAAGTATTATTGTCATGTTTAAAGTGGACTGGTGACGTGGGCTCAAGTAACCCAGAAATATCTGCTGAAAAGCCTCAGCCTCAAGGTAACTGACAGGAAATGTTAATAATTATTTCATTTTAAATTCTATCGGGCATTTACTCTTCCTTGTTGTCACTGATATTTACAATTTTCTAGCAAAACCTCTTTTTTTTTATTTAATCAGCGATTTAATCTGATGTTTATGTTTCCATTACTTGAGAAACATTTGCAAATTTTGGCATTTCAAATATCTTCATTCAGGGCTTTGGTTCTAGTGAGGCCACCATAAGTCCTTTTGCACAAAAATGTTGAGGCTCAATGTTGAGCGTTTAGTGAATTGTACAATGTACTCAGTGTGAAGGCATTATTGCACCTCTGTGTAAGGTAAGAATACAATTATGGGAGCATGAGAAATGCATCAGAACAGAAGATCTCCCACATGCAGAGAGAAAGCAGTCAGTCAATAAGGAGGGGAATGCAGCAGGAGAAACAGTTAAGTAATGATGAAGAGGCTTCACAGCTTCTGTGCTGATGACCCAAATTGTTCACACTCTTTCCCACTGGGGATAAAACTCGGCGTCTGCGCTTTACCATACTTATTATTTATTAACAGGCTTTAGTTTCATATTTGTGATCGTGTGAGATATAAGAGAAACAGAATCTTGGATCAACTCCAGAAGTTAAGGTTTCAAATATTTGTGTTTGTCATGGTCTCAGTAATATCATTGAAGGACATAAGAAAAAAATCAGATGGATTTTTTCTTATGATGCTAGAAATCCTGCTATGAAATCTTCAGCGTTGCTAAGAAGCTTTGTTTTATTCTCTCACACAGTTTTGCAAATTAGTTTCCTCATAGGTTTTACAGACCAATCTTAAATCTCTCTTTAAACAATGTAATACAAATAACCCCACAGACAGGAATTTGAATATGAATTGTTTTATGTTTTATATCAAGACTTGTTTACTTTTAAGCTATGATCTTGATCTCTAGAAAATTACAGCACTTGAACATTTTCAGTTTGTGATATTGCAAACATAACATTAAATGTATTTTATTAGAATATTCTGTGATGGGTCAACACAAAGTAGTGGATAACGGTGAGGTGGAAGGAGAAGGATACCTGAATTTTTTTGTGCTAAGCTAAGATAAGGACACAGAAAAGATGTGGAAGAATTTGTTCTGACTGATCACATGAAACCAAAATGAAACTCAGAGTTTCATTTTTGAGTTTTGCCACATCCCCATTTTTGGATTTTTTCCACAGGAACTAAACAGGGAGAATGGGAGGGTACAGAGCTTGAAAACAGGTTGCTTTTTTTTACAAGCTTGTGGAAGATAGAATATAAACGAAGTAATGTGAAATTGCAAAGCATTACATGTAGTTTTAAAACACTTTAAAACAGCATTTTAAAGTGTTTTAAAACTACAATATTGTACAACTACAATATAGTTGTACAATACAATACAACTGTATTGTATTGTAGCAATCCAATACAGTTGCAGATGTATTGGATTGCTCTTCTTCTGTAATTCTTCAGTTGTTGGAAACAGCCAGATTTAATCTGTGTCAATATCCACTGCCTTAAGTAATAAGCGAAGGCAAACTAATTCACAGGAAAGACAGGTTGAATATTCTCTATCCACACATTTACTGGTTTGAATAATCACTTGAAATCTTGAAGTTGTAACCTCGATCTAGCTTAATAAGAAAAGCAGAATGAGTTAGTTTGCACTTTGAGATTGATCTCTTCTATAATCACCAAAACTATAATGTGAAAAACTGTGAAAAAAACAAAAACTCTTGGTGTAAATATTTTTTTATGCCAAGAAGTGGGTTTCCAATTAACAAAAACCTGACTAATATAATGTTGAATCATTATTAGTTAATATTATACTACTTAACAATGGAGAGAATGTCACTTTTTTCACATTTTGTCAAAAAAAAATATTAAAAAAATTTTTGATGTGAGAAATTTTCACACATTGAATAATTTGTCTCTGTCTCATTTCACAGACACGCTCAAATATTCATCTTGCTCTCTATTTCATCTTTCCGTCTTGTCTTTGCCTGAAACATTGAGATTCACCACAACAGGTGTAGAGGTCAACTAAGAGGTCACGACTCTTACATTTGGCTTGCTAAAGACTGGCGACAAGAAACCTGCAGGAGGAAAAGAATCCAGGATACTAAAAGGCGTGATTTATCACGTCTGCCAGAATTCTGCTGAGACTGGATGAGAAATGGCCTCGAAGGTTAGAAAACACAGTCTGTTGTCAATATTTTAATCCGACTGTGTCCACACAGTGTCACGCTTTATTTAGCTTTTTTCATACTTTATCACATAAGAATCCTGAAATGCAAAGCAAGGCCATAAATATTAAGCTTTTTCTTTAAGGTTGTTGTATACTTGTTAGAAATTACATGACAGATTTTACTGACTGAAATACATTTAGTTATACTTTGAGCAGCTGAGTTTAGCATAATTTCAGGATTGTCATCTAACACCAGACTTGCAGTATGTAAATAGGAAAACTTAAGTAAATATAAAAAAGACAAAAAAATACTGTACCCTTTAAAAAATTTCAGAAATAATTTACTTATTTGTATTACCCCCAGTTGCTTGATAATTACGTTGCTCTAAAAGCTTTCTGTATTTCACATCATGTAACACTTTATTGCTTAAACGTTCACAATATATTATTTTCAAAAGCAGGTCCTTTGTTTAATCTACGTTATCTCTGCTCTAGTATTACACAATGTATTTCTGTTCTGCTCATGGTGTCAGTTTTAGTTACTGGTCTCTGTATAGTTTATTTTTGTTTTATTTTGAAAAGCAGCATTTTCACATGTCTCCTTGCAGTTCTCTGTGTTGGTCTCTGTATTTTCTTTTCAGCTTTTTGGGTCTGAATCTTGATTGTTTTTCATTTTGTGTTGTTTCTCGAATTTGTTTCCCATGTTCCCTGTTGTGTTTTATCAGACATTTTCCCCATTTCTTCAGTTTAATGTTAGTTACTTGCCTTCCCTCACACCTGGACCCAGTCTCTAATCAACCACCCACTCCTTGTTCAGAAATCAACTTTGTCTCAATTAGTAGCTCTTTGCCAGAGCACATACATTTTTAGATTGTGATAAATACTCACATGACAATTACTAGTCAGAAAGAAATTAAAAAAAATAAAAAATCTTGTTTTATTAAGTAAACTTAATTTTTACCTGCTTTCTTCTTCCCCGCATTTTTGCATCCTGCTCTTCATAGGTTTTGTGCCATCTACAACAGAGTGTGGGAACATGCAATTTTTAAATGTAATTATTTTCATCTTGGATTTTTGACTGATATTCATCATTAAAATTATAAGGGTACTATATAGGCCACAAATGGCAAGTATTTATGCTCTAATAAATTAAAATCACACATACACTCTGGCAAGTGAATTATCTTGGCTACTAAAATGATGAACCTTCAACCAGAATGTGACATTGAGAAATTCATTTGCCAACTGAAAACTCACATGTCTGGACCTCCTTAATCCCCCCCCTTTTGCAATCTAATGTCAACTCCAGTTCCATCAATCGCAGCTGGAAGTGGAGCCTGTATTCTGAAACATGTGTGCTGGTTGGAAGTGGTGTTGAGAGGAGGTTTGGTATCAGAAGGAACAGCCAACCAAATAACTTGGAGCTGTCTCCACGGAACCACACACCCCACTGAGGCTACCAAAGCTCCTGCACCCAAAACAGCGACATAAGGCTGTCACTGCCCAAAACAAGATGTCATGTCAAGGCAGGAAAATTACACAATAACGAGCCTCACTGGAGATTAGGCTAATGAGAAAATCAAAAAACAATTTAATTCTTGTCAGCATTTTTAAATTACCTCTCATCGCGGCACACTGATTAAAAAAAAGTCTGTCACTCAGCCGGCTGGTCACTATAAATAACCCCTAGGCTTTTTGGACTATGGACTACTTACTTTATTATGAGCGGTTAGACATACAACACACACATTTCTCTGTGGACACATTTTTTACACTTCCCCTGTAGCACTTTTAACTCTTTTAGAGTAAGACAGATTTGCTTTGTCAATACAAATATATGACTTATGCTTACAGGATTATTCCTATTTGTGGCTGATTTAGGTTTAAAGGATCCTGCTTCTTTTAACCTGTCATAATAATAGATTTTGTAGAAGACTCTTAACTAAGCTAAAGATTGGGGTTATGCCAAAGAGGACTTCCATTCTGAGGCTTGGAACTCATCGCTAAAAAGAAAGAGTCAAAATATCAGTAAAACATCTGAATAACTGGTCCCCTAATTGTAAGAGGCGTCTGACTGCTTTAATGGAAGTGATTACTGAGAAAAGTAGTTACATGTATTTTTTTTAATTGAAATGTAGATATAATATAAAGCATTCACTTTGATTGTTTATTCTCCTTCGCATCGTGTAATTATATTTTGAGAGAGCTATATCAGAAACCATGTTGATCACAAGCAACATAGTTTCTCATATGAAATCAAGTTGCATAGACATATGGTTAAAAAAAATGTATATTGTAAATTTGCCAGTGTTTTGAATAATTTTGTCTTAACCTTTGGGCTCTTGAGGTTTACTGATATTTTAAAACATCTTTTCCATTTCTGCTTTCTTTGTTTAGTAATATGATAGAATCAATGGTCAGTAATTTTGCATGCTTCATGTTAGGTTTAAATGCATTTAGCATCTAGGTATTCAGTGATCGTTTATATAATAAAATGCAAGCAATAACAGAGTGTACTTTTTTCTTCCATAACAGTGGCTTTTCAAAAAACATTCCTGTTTTTTGCATTAGAAAAAAATAAATAATATTGTACATATGTTTTTTTTATATATGTTTTTTTTTCATATGTCTCATTAAAAAAACTAATAACTTCTGAAAAGTTTGATCATTTGCATCACTTTTTGTAGGAGAGAGTCCCCTCACCTGATCCAATTAATCCTCATCTTTGTTTCTGATCTTCCCCTGAAGACTCCCCCAACTCTCCCTCCATCCCAGGAAGCATTTTTACCGACGCAGCATCTGTTTTTTTGCTTTCTGCTCCAATGTCGTGGTGGTAATTAACTGGCAAAATGTTAGCTACAGCATGTCATGAAATGGCCACATCATTATTCCCAAACAACCTGCAAGCATATGGCACCAAATGTTACATTTCCCTAATAACCCCTGAGACTAGCAATGTGAGCTAAGAGAAGAGAAGGAACGGTTTTGTTTGGACATCAAGGGCTCAGCTGAGAGTTATCAGTTCATTCTGCCAACAGTAGAAGTTTATGGGACAAAGCTGGGAGCTGTTTAGTTGTTAAAATTAGAGACAACATAGCATCTCAACAGATGCTACTATAGTAGCATCTGTTGAGAACAAAGGTCCACTCCAGTGGTTGGGGCACTGCCTTGAATGTGTTTTATGATCATGTTTTTGTTTCAATCATAGGTGACTGATTTTGCTATAAAATTAAGGAGAAAAATTTGTAAAAATATTTTTCCCTTCTGTTTCATTCCATTTAAAAAAAACATAAAATAAAGTGGATAAAATGAAGAGTTATTCTCTAACTCTACAGAGGTAGATCCTCATTAGAAACTTTTCCTTCCAGTTAAGTGTTTAAATCTGTGTTCTCACATTCTATACATACTCAGATTTGATATATTTGATATATTTTTTGGCTAGATACTATCAATAATACGGTCACAAATATTACTGGTGGTTCTACAAACTATAAATAAACTGCTTGGAAATAATGTTCAAGCCTAATCACATGAATTTGCAAAAAAATAAAAAGCAGTATCTACAATTGCTTCAAATTTCTTTCATTGCTGGGAACCAGGTTTTTCTTTATGTAGACCACTTGCACAAGTGTAAGCCACTTGCACACTTATGCAACACATAAACACAGAGTTTATGTGTTAAGTCTACTTAACACATAAACTAGATGTGTTAAGTAGCCTTAGCACTCATAATTCTGACATTAGTCTCTTTCACAAAAACATTTCTGTTGAAAGCCAGCTCTGATCTCTCTCTGGTCATTCATTAAACCAATATCTCCCGGCATCAGACTTGTTCTCGGTCGAGTAAGACTCTCCAAATTGTATATTTCAGCTTCTTACTGTTTCTTTATAGTAGCAAATCCTTAAATGGTAACAGAAAAATGCATCATAACTGCATCAGTTCCCCAACCTGCAAAAGCATCTTTCTCCTACAAGTCAGCTGATGGAGGCTTGTGACTTCTTTGATTGGCTCCTCAGTGGATTGAGGGCTGACTTCTAACCACTGTATTTTCAGAGTGAAGTTTTAGGAAATTGAAAGTATGTCTTTGTCTGTCTGATTACAAATCAATATGGTCATTTGGTTCAGATTAATACTGCAGTTCAATCAGCTCATCTACTGAGCTGAGCTGGGTGCATAGTTTTTGGCTGATCAAATAACTTCTTTTAGGAATCAGTTAAGCTGTATATGGACCTCATAGCCTTAACATTGTTTTTACAAGGATAAACATCTTAGCTGCCAAATTAAGCTACCTGACTCATAATGCTCCCCGCCGCTTCCATCTTTCACCAGTTCACCAAGACTTTGATTGCCAGTCTTGAGCAGCCAAGCGGCTAACGCCATTTCCACCTCTTTACGTGCACCACTGCTCATCTCGTCACTGCTCTCGCGAAGCCATATGGCTTACGGACATGCTCCCCATTTGTCAAATAATTTCTCAAGCGAGAGGACAGGAAGGAGGGAAGAGAAAGATGTGCACCAAGCAAAATCTCATCCACCCACTCTGTTTCTGACTGAGCACAGTTTTTGAGAATGGAGCAGTTGCAGTTGGCTGGCTAGGGTTCTTCAGGACTGATTCTTAACTGATATTGAATCGGATAGAAAGCTGATGCAATTAAACACAGTACTTTATTCATTGGCACAGCTTTTAAATTTGAAAACTGAAATCACTTGTGAAATTCAAGATTTATTTGAGTGAATTTAGAAATCAGTTGTCTTTTGTTCCCCATTCTACTCTTGTTAAATCAACTTAATTACCTCTATCTACCAATTTTCCTATTAAAGCCAAATTATTGAAAACATCTGAAGTAAACTAATGAGCATCACCAGTTCTCTATAGTATTTACATCTTCTAAATGTCATGACTTAGTATATCCCAGAAGCTTTATGATCATGTGTGCTCTGCGGACTACTGCTGAGAGAGTTAAGCCTTCTTCTCCCGATGGCCTGATGTTGGCAATGCATGCCAGTGCCAGTTGACAACAGCGGCTACGGATGACAGATGACAGCAGAGGACGAAGTGGTTTGTTATGCGAGTGTGAGTAAGTGTGGGGGCTGATTATGAGGATAAGGTGTCCGTGGGAGATCTCCGAACACACATACTCACACACCATCGCATTACCACAACTGAGGCATTAGCTCAAACACATGCCGACATCCTTGTGCATTCAGATTTGCATGCACGCACATAAAGGCACACACACATGCATGTTCCTCCCAGGCATCATCCCATCTATTTGACACAGTAATTACAGCACACACTGATTCCAATGATGGATGAACTCCCAGGCTGGGATGATCAGTCCCTCCTTCCTCCTGCTCTTTCCTCTTTCATCTCCCTTGTGTTTTTCTCCCTGCCTCACCATACAACTTCCAGGCTTGTTTATTAAAGAGCTTTTAAAACCTCCTAACATTACTATTGGGAGGATGCAAAATATGATTGATAAAACCAGATGAGAAGATTTCAACTCCAAGAAAACAATTGGTAAATTAAAACAGCATATTTCCTTTTATTAAAGCTTAAATAATTATAGATGTTATTTTTTTTATTACCATCTCTGACTATAGCACAATATCAAGTTTGTTTGTTGAAATATTAGCATAACATTCGTTATTGCACCATTTGAAGTACAATGCACAATCATAATGCACAATCATAATAAGTTTATTAATTCATCAAATATCTATCATAGATCTCAATTATTGTAATCAATTCATTTTAATTTAATTACACTAAAGTTCACTCCCTAATTATACAAACAAATAGAAAACAAAAATGTCACCTTTTCTACTCTACTTGTACAGTAAAAATAGATGTTGCCAGTTTAATAATTTTCAAAAATAAAACTAAGGTTAAAAAATTCTAAATAAGCTGATGAAAATTTAGCTTTCATCACAAGTATTTTTCATCTATGAGTATGTTTAAAGAAATGGGTTTCATCACCATAAATCATAAATTCTAAGTCCTAACATTAATTTGAAAGAGAGAGAGGAACCAAAGGATGAAACCACCGCTGAGATTTTAGATCATAGTCGCTCCATTCTCTTGTGATCAATTTGAATCCCTACTTTGAATTTGCATCATCTTCATACCTCTTTCGACCAGAGAGACAATCAGCTTCTGCTCCAGCAGCAGTTCAATCTGTCCATTATGTCACTCAGAACCCGTGAGAAGGGGGAGTAACAAGTTATAAGCAAATGAAAACACTAAGTATAAAAAATAGGCACCCAACATTATTTTTGTTTTCTTTTTTCTATTCTGAATTTCTCATTGCAATAAGTTTTTTAGAGTTATTTCAATTATTCAGTGCGATTCCACATACAACCGCTAGAGGCCGCCTGTCGCTCTGGTGGCATAGAGAAGGTTGGACACACAGAAGAAGAACAAATCTTTCTGTTAGATGCTAATGGAAGCGCAACACGTGTCTGATCTTGCCTACATTACAGGTCAGTAAAATGTATTTGGATGCATATATATATTTTTGTTTAATCAAGCATTGAAACTACACAAAGTTAATATTCTTTCATAATGCATTGGTAAATTTTACTGAAAACATAATCAATGGTTCTAAAAAATAAAAGGTAATATTAAACAAAATTTTAAATTAAGAAAAATGTAGGCACATTTTAAAGTGGTCACTAATTTGGAGCTGTAATATACATAAATCCTCTTCAACTTCTGATTATCCAATTTGGCACCGTATCACATATTCATGTCCTTTTAGCTATTGCATTGAATTTTCTTTTTTTTTTCCTAACTGTATAATTGAGCTGCTATTTTTTACATGGGGGAGCGAGGCGAAGAGAAAAGGAGGCTTGTCGCCTCAGGATGAGAGTGAAGTGATTCTGTAAAGAAGGTTTGCACTGCCCATCCACACAGACTGGCTAAGAAATCACCCACCCCTGATGCATCAAAATCTGTCAGAGAAAGAACAGAGACACAGCGAGGTCACACCAAACGGGATGAGCGACCTTCTCGACGGCTGCTGATGTCTTTTTCATTAGTTGCCAGGGGGTGGGTTTGAGGGAGAGTGGGGGGGGGGCTGCTGATTCGGTTGAATACCCCAGTGAATTGGCCTGAAATACAAGGCAATCAAGGATAATGTCATTGCCCACACAAATTAATGCAAGACTCATAACATTATGAATGCGACTATTAATATAGAGAAGACTCAGTGAAAAGTTATCTAATTTTTCTGAAACATTTTATAATCTATATGAATCCAGAAATGTTCTGTGACTAAAAAGATGATTAATATAACAACTGCGGGATATAAAATTTGTTTTATTACTGGAGTTATGAGCTTCTGTTGGTTTTCAGAGATCGTAGATCTTGTGATACAGCACAAAATAATATTTTACTATTGCAATGTGCTTAAACAAGGTATGCTGCCTCTGATTTATTAATATATTTGCTTGTGAAGGCATGATTATTCTCCTACTTGAGCCAATAAGATATTATTCTTGCATAACCCAGAGCTGTTGGATAATCAGAGATGAGTTTTTAACACAATTTCTTCACTCATGCTTTTCTTGCGATAGCTCATTGAACATTTTTACAGTTACACATGGACATATAGAGGAAAAAGATACTAATTACCAAGAAGGTCTATATAAGGCAGTTTTCACCAGACAAGATCTCAAAAACATTTTCCAACATTCCACTGAGATTCCTTTATAATCCATATTGTTCAGTATTATCTTATGGCTGCTCAGAAGCTCCAGTGTTTTGCAATTAGTTGTGCTGTAGGTGTGAAAAATTCACAAACCTTTTGACTTTGGACAATCTTGACCAGAGTCAATATAACTTTCTCGCTTAAAAATCCAAACATTATTTTCTAAAAGAGAAGCTTTTACTGCTGTGATAAGCGTCAGATTTATTCCTATCCTTCGCTATGTTCAGTTTTTTTCCAAGATCTGATTTGAAGGGAAAAATTCTACCTCTGCTCAAGCCTTTCCAGGACTTCCCAAAGATTCTCAGTGAGTTTAAGGTCCAGAGTCTGTGGTGATAAATCTAAGTGAGTATGAGCTCTCACACTTCCTGATCACTTCATCTACCTCTCTTCTTACCCTGATGCATCCATCACTCTGGAAGAGGCTAATCTGGACTCATCAGAGCAGATCTTCTACAATTGCTCCAATGTCTAATTCCTTTGCTCCTTTGAAGCCTTTTCTCCAGTTAGTCTCAAGTGGATTTCTAACAGCTATGCTCTTACTTTCACCATCAAATGATCATCAATCACAATCTTTCAGGATATTCTTTTTTTTCCTGCCTTCTTAAGGCAAACCTTCCCATTTGGATTTTACCTACTTCTCCAGATTAGCCTCTACGTCTGATCTAGACCAATCATGTCTTTTGTTCCCTGAACATACAAATATGATTTTATGGTCAATTAAACAGCAACATGGGATTATTGAATATCCTTTTACAGGCTAGTAAAATTTTTTGTCTGTAGAATACAATGGACAGTAAATTATTTTTATATGTTCCTGTGCATTTACTTTCCACCAATCCAAGATTAAGGTCAAATATCAACTATGAGTGATTTAGTGAATTTTCACAACCATTTACCTTCTCATTCAGCATCATAATTACTTCAAAACAATGGTCTGTCTCCCCTCGTATAACTGGCGCCTTTTCCGCCCTGAATATTGCTAGAGAATGGGAAAAAGCACTGCTTCCACAGAGGATGTGAACATGGGCTGTGGGCACATTGTTGGCCTTGAGTCCCACCACACTACAGTCTTCCAGGGCTTTTGGTGTAAAGGGGGTCAGTAGTTGGTAGTCCACTTCTGCAGTTTCCTGTTCGCATGGCATTTAGACCTACAAGGCACCAGGGACCTGGCCACTGTGAAAGACTATGAGCTGGAGGCGAGTAAATCCCTTCCTGACGTCAGTGACGTGTTTGGCTCGCGTGACGAGTTGAAGGCTCAGGAATAGGTGAAAAAAATTAATAGTATAGAGAATACTGCCAGCATGACTCAGTGCTGTTTGAAAAGGAAACCATAATTCATTTGCTCTCTTTAACAGTCTTGGAGCTCACCAACTTCTTTTGAAAAACTACTCATCTCCTTGGTTGAAGAAAACAACTTTTAAAAAAAATTCAAATGAGCCCAGATTCTAAGTAACCGCATATGTCGATTAAGTGGATAAGAAGTAAAAAAAAAAAAAAAACAGTAAAATTAGGTTATGTGAAAAACATTGTCTTTTATGTTCGAGTTTACAAAAAGGAGCTGCTTCTTGTGATTACTGGACTCTCCCTACATTATGCCAACTTTGCATAAATCTTAGGACAATTGTCATCACCCCAGGAAAGGAAGACGTTTTCTTGCTCTGTATCCTTGTCATGTTTTCACATTGGCATGGCCTCCTATTGTTGTACAGAATTGGACAGAGTCGGGCTCTTTGATGCGTTAAGTGATTTACTGACCAACTGGACATAAACAAATGGTTCATTGAGGACTCTGGGCAGGAAGTCCCCTCTGGCTTCAAACGGGTGCGCCAAAAAACAATAGTCTGAGGTCCATTTCTCTCTGTGATTTCTGTCATTGGGCTGAGTGATAAAAGTGGTAACACCAAACTGGAAATATGATAACTGTGACTTTTTTTTTTGTAATCTTTATTACAGCTTTGCAAGTTTTAATTTATGGGATCAACAACCTTTTTTACAGCTGGAAGCTTGTTAACTTTTGACTTTTGATACCTGTGATGGTCAAACTATTGTGTAGTAGGTAAAGAAATCTCAATCAATAGCTCCTCCTTGGGTTTTGACTTGCAGTATGATCTGCACTACATGGACTGATGTTGCTCAGTGGAAATTAGATATAAACTATGTATCTGTAAGAATAATTTTAACAATAACAGGTTAAATCTTTCCTTAAGGGTGTTAATCTTTTGGTTACACTGGGCTTATTTAATAATTTGATTTATTTTATTCAGTTAGATAATTGTACTTCTCTATCTGTGGTTGTGTTGGAAGTATATACAGAATATACTGTATTTGTGTATCTGCTCAGATACACAGAAATCATGTTTAATTACATGGATTTGCTGACCAGAGTCATACAGAGCGAATTTAAGAAAGACTGCAGATATTAGTTGATGCGGTCGCACTAAGATGGCTTCACTGTGTGTATTGGTGCATATTGAGGTATAGTTGGTGCCTGTTAAAAAGGCCCAGCGATGCATCATCTCAGTCATCTTAGTTTGAAGTGACAGTTCTTACTAAAGAAATAATTGAATTCAGTTTCTTCTTAAATAGACAGAGGCCAATTTCAAGTCATAAATCATGATCAAAGGTGTAGATCATGATTTCTGCGGAATGTTAAATAGACTTTTTCCAAACGTCGATATTATTACTGGCTGCAGTGTGACATAGTTGTTAGTTACTTGGCAGCAAGAGAGTTCTCGGTTTGAATCCATATTTACATGGCGTTTGTCTGCTTCTGTGTTCTCCACCTGGTTTATTAAAAACCCCCTTAAAGCGGTGGTATTATACAAAACAGACTTTTTGATCTTTATATCATGTTACGATGTTATTCACTCAATGAAGAGCTTATATGCCATGTTTCTTTGGTTCTTTTTGTGCATGTTTGAGGAATCCTTGAGTCTTCCATGGCAATCATTCAGGGGTCCCTAAACACTTGCTTTCACCAAGCGCCGCCTATTTTCATAAAACTTCTCCTCAAAGCTGCTGTGCCCAAGCCGAGCTTCCTCCTCACAGAGCACCCCTCCCCCAACAGCTCCTTCAGACTAGCGGCAGCAGCAATTAGCAAACAGCTAGTGGAATGGCACATCTGCGAAGCTCATCATACGAACGACTATTTTAAAATGACCCTCCCCCTCCAGGTTAAAATTTGTTAGGTATAGGATAGACATGATCTAACAGAATTTTTTTATCAAAGAAGTCCTAACATTTTTTTTATAAAGATAAATGATCAAAATCATTTTATGAAAAGCCAATATTTCTTCCCATTTTTGACATAGTTTGAACCTTTTGTTTGCAGATGTAGGAAAGTAAGGCATAAAAGTTATTTTTTAGCAACAATATATTCCACTCATATAAAGGTATCGTAATTAATATAATATTTAAAAATCAATGATCACTTACTGCGACAGACTGGCGACCTGTCCAGGGTGTACCCCGCCTCTCGCCCGGAACGCAGCTGGAGATAGGCACCAGCAACTCCCGACCCCGTTAGGGAGAAGGGTGACAGAAAATGGATGGATGGATGGATGGATGATCACTTAGTTTGTTCTGCAAGAAATTACTAGTCTGAAGGAGCTGTTGGGGGAGGGGTGCTCTGTGAGGAGGAAGCAAGCAGGAGTCACATTTTTTTTCTCTGGTTTGGGTTGGAGTGGAGGGGAACCGTCAAAGTTTTCAGTTTGTAACGTTCACTCTAATGGCTGTTTTAGTTTTATAGTGTTGGAAAACACCTGACCATCATTACAGACCTGAGTGAAGTTCTTCCCACCTTCTAAAAAATCCAGTGTAAAATGTTTGTGCTGCAAACAATTTTGTTTGTGCCGCTATCATTGCAAAGATGCTAAAGGTAAACACGATCAGCTGTTCCGCTGCGCCCCTCCCTCCCTGCTACGCATGACGTTGCAGCCTGCATCTCAAGGGCCAATCAGAGCCCGCTGATTTGTAAATAGCTTTCAGGTTCGAAATACGAATCTTGTGTGCTGTA